>PVLA01006979.1:0-113277 GCA_004027455.1 Hydrochoerus hydrochaeris
ACTTTTTAAGTCCATTATCTGCTTAGTTATATCCTGTTTCAGGTTGCTCAGTACCTTACTGACTTGTTTTGTTGTTGTTATATACTTTTAATCACCTTATATAATTCTGTTGCCTTGTTTTTGAGTTTCTCCTCATCCATGATCCATGGATCAGCTTTGGTGGAGTTGGGAGATTTTTGGAGGTATTTTGTTACTTTCTAATCTACTTTTTTTTTTTTTGAAGGTAGCAAAACACAGCAGAACAAGACAGAGCAAACCCATGCCACCGCACTGCTATAAAACTATCACAGAACAACAGAGCAGGTCACCAGGACACAAGCAACGGGCTCAATAGTACAGCCCATTTTGTTCACATTAGCTGTTCTTTGAATCAAGTAGAGGAAAATGGAAGGAAATATATAACTTTTAAAAACAGAATATTGAATAAAGCAGTACCATTAATCAAAACTGATCAAAACAGTGATAAAAATATTTGCCTTCAAAGAGATGGTAGAAGGAAATCCCCCTTACTTGCCACACTGTATGCATTCATCCTCCAGAAAGGTACTCAGACCGCCGGTGCCCACTTGCTAACGGGGCGGGGAGGGGGGATCAATGTCTGATTCTTAGCCCACGCCCTGGCCAGGGCCCCAGCTGCTTACCAGGGCTGTCAGCAGGCCGCCTATTCTCCCAGCGCCCAAAGTTCCAACATGATGCCGAGCTTAGGAGTCGCTGCTAGTTATCTCCCTGGCATGCCAGTGGCTTGCCAGGCCACCGGCTGCTCCCCAAGGTGGCAGGTGGGCCACTTGTTCTCCAGCGCCCAAAGTTCCAACATTGCTTTTATTCCTTTGCTTTGACTAGTTTTAGTCTGCTTTCTAGTGTTTGATTTTATGATGTGTGAAGGTATGGACAGCTATTTTAAAGGAAACAAGAGACATTATGGTAGTTAGTGTTGATTTCCTATGGTCTTTTTTGGAAGTCTTTAATGTTTTCATTCTTTTGTTTACATTGATTTTGTTTTGTTTTGTTTGATTTTATTGTGTGTGATGGTATGGAGAGCTCTTTTGAAGGAAAATGAGAGACATTATGGTAACCATTGTTGAAATCCTTTTGTCTTGTGAAGTCCTGTATCACTTGCATTGTTCTGTTCTGATTTCTTTATTCTGTTTTGTCTTGTTTTATTCCTTTAAAATAAAAAAAAATGTACAATAAAATAAAATTATTTCAAAAATAATAAACAAAACACAACAAATAAATAAAAAAAACCACCCCGCCCACCTGTTTGTTTCATGAGACTTTGTCTCTACAATGCTGGTTCATCTAACTTATCACACCTTGGCTTGAGTTTTGCTCTTTTCAAACTTGCTAGTCTCACCTGTCCATCACATGTGCCTTAGTAAAGGCCCTACTGTGTGGCTGGCACTCTCCCAGTTACCAGTTCCATGATGTAGTGGAGAGGCCAATCTCCTGAATCCCTTCTCTGGGGCCAGTTGGTGAGTGCTGGCTTCTTCCTGGGCTGACTAGTCTAAGAGTATTGATGTGAGCCAACACTTGGATCTATTGTTAGTGCTATGTCAGGCTTTTACATGCTGCCAGACCCACCTGTCCATGATGTGTGACCCTGCTTCTGCCCTACTTTCACTGGGGCTCTTGCAGTCCCACGGGTTTCTCCGAAGCAGGAGGGTCACTTGCCTTCTGGTAGGCCCACTGAGGCCTTCTGGATGGAGGGATATGTCTCTTGCACTCTCACAGGCCTGCCAGAGTTCAAATGGGAGGATGATTTTTTTATTTTAAGAAGTGTTCAGAGACAATAGTTTGAACTTTGATCATTTAGCAATGTTAGAACTGTTGAGATTTTGAGGAAGGACATATTGAATTTTAAGTTGTATGAAAAATAGTTGTATCATTTGACATGAAATTATGAACTTGCTATTATCTTTATTTAGAGATTAAATGTGAGCTCAGGAGGTGCGTTTAATGTTGAATGGACAAGGAGCAGACTTGTGTCAGTTAATCTTAACTGTGTACTTAACTAGATTAAGAGATTCTTAGAAAATTGACTCAGTAACTATTCTCATCAGCAACTAAATGTGCACTTAGGAGGTGGGGATATGTTGGAAGTGACTCAGACAGGTGACTGAAACACAAGGTCTTGTGAAAGGGGAGAAACCTTTCGATACAACATGACTAACAAAATCAAGTTATCCTAGAACTTTGTTGGTTTCCAAGACTCAGCTTGGTGTGTATCCTAGTAGTAAGACAAGGCTAAGGAAACCTACATGGCAGATAAAAATCATCATAGAGTATATGGACACACTGCCTATAGAAAAAGGCTAAGCCACAGTCAAGGTAATGCCATATTTCAGTTACAGAAGGAAGCAAGACCATACTCAGCACAACAAAACAAAAAGTCCTTCCACACTATCAAATATAAATTCTGTATCTGATAAATCTAAACAAGCTTTTCTTGAAATTATAATTCACTAGTACAGAATATTTTTGACCAATGTAAAAATCAAATTCAGACAGATATTTTCTCAAGTCTCTACTGGGGCAAGCTGAGCAAAGATAGAAAGTGATCTTTTTTTTTTAACCAAAAAAAGTAAAAAAAAATCCATAACAGAATAATAGGACAATAACAATAATCAATACATTGCATATTATCATCTTCAAAGTAGTTACTCTGAGTACAAGAAATGGGCATAAAAGTTTCTCCAATCCATAATAACATGAACCTTCTTTTTTAATAAATTAAAAATACTAACAGTCTAGCTATCTTGCATTTTCTCCCTTTTTCCTTCCCCTCCTCTGCTTCCTTTTTTATTGTTAAACAATTACTTCCCATTTCACAGTATCTATTTTACATTCTAGACTTTATTTACTCAATGAAGGAAATCTTAACAAGGAAACTTCCATCTCATCATTATGATTCTCATTTTTATCGTCTCAAACTCATTTTAATGTTGCAGATATCCGGAAGGTAGGATCCTACATCTTAGCAGTTTTAAAGGAATGTTGGTCTAGCAATTATTTTAGCCAAGTGGATCAGAGACTCATACTCTGTGCATGAGGTGGGCAAACTGTAGAACAGTGTGCTTCAGGAGAAAATAACTTAAGTAAGAGACATACAAAAATGAAATCTCCAAAATTATTATCTCTCTAAGATTAGGGAATGAGGACAAGGGATAAATCAAAGATTATCTCACCGATTTTAAAGCTGAAAATTACAAAAGTATGCAATGGCTTAGTGAAAGCTGAGTTTTATTTGGGATATGTTAATTTCGAGATTTAGAGTATAATCAGAAACACAGTGTAGCACGTTGAAGATGTGGAATTTGAGTTCAAGAATATAACTAATGTTAAATGATCTGGATCCATGAAGATGATATGAAATTGAGGATGCATTAAAGACAGGGAGCAGATTAGTGAAGGTTAAGTATTACATGGCAATGTTACAAAAGACATTATCAATTAATAAAGTCCCCAGTTACCCACCCCACTTCTAAAAGACTTCCAATTCAACTGGAATTTTCTCAAGAGCAAGAACAAGCTTATCTCATTTGACTTCATTTTCATATATCCAGTGCCCAGAATGGAGCCAGACCTAAAGCAGGTAGTCAACAGGTGCATTATGCCTAAGTAATCAGATACTAGACTCTAAATTCATTATCTCTTGTCCCATTTCATAAAATTCATCTTCAGCATCCCATTTTCTTAGCCACAAAGCTCTCCTCCCTGGTTTAATCTGCCACTGATCTTCAGTACCTATGCCCTGCTACAGCTGAAGAGAATCACCTAAGGTCACACAAATGCATCAATTTGTTACAAAGTCACACATCATCTACATTCTTTTTGTGCTAACAGATCTCTATTTTACCGTCCCACCCATTCCTGTTGTTTTATAGGTGCTTATCCATTAATTTTGTCTCAAATGTTGATTTCTTCAGGAAACTCTGTCTAGCACTTTTGGTCTGATTTCATTTCTTCAGTTTTTTTTTTTGGTTACCACATGTTCGTATTGCATAATTATTACGATACTTGCAGGGAGGCAGTACATGCATGGGACACATCTCAATTCTTTATTCATGCCCTTTTCCACTGCTCCCTCCCTCCTGTCCTTCCCGCTTGAAAAAGGTCTACCTTCATACTTCCTCTTGTCTGTCTTCCATTTTGCTCCTTGCTTATTTGGGTTTCTCATGCATGAGAAACCGTGTGATATTTAAGTCCATGTGTCAAAGTTATTTCCCTTAATATTATCATTTCCAGGTGTACCTATTTTCCTACCAGTAACTCAGGTTTATCCTTTTTATAGAAGAATAATGCTCCATTATGTATAAAATATGCATTTTCTTGATTCATCTGCTAATGGACATCTAGGCAGTTTCCAGATGTAACTATTATGAAATTGGTTCTAACAACACAGCTATGCATGTAATATGCTGTTTGTAACTCTTTTGAGAACACACTTAGAAGAAGAGCTGAATCAAATAGAATTTCTTAACTTTTGAGGAATCTCCATACCAATTTCCTTTGTTGTTTGCTATCTTATATTCCCACCAACAATATAAAAGGGTTTCTTTTTCTCATAGGCCCAGAAGAATTTGTTATTATTTGATCTCTTGATGATCTAGCCTGGTTGGGTACCTGGATCATACAGTCTCTTGGAAACCAACTGTACAGCTCTCACATTTTCTTTGTCCACTCATTTGTGAATGGACAGCTAGGCTGTTTAAACAGTTTAAGAAAACAGTGAATTGCACTGGTGTAAACATGGTTATGCATGCATCACTATAGAATGCAGCACTGAATTCTTTCATGAATATGCCCATTGGTGACATCACTGAGTCAAATGGGATTTCTGCCTTCAACTTTTTGTGGAGTCTGCATACTGATTTTCATAGAGCAAGTCAGTCTACAGTCTCACCAACAGTGCAGAAGAGCTCCTCTCCCTGTACCCTTGACAGCATGCACTGTTGTATTCTAGCCTTTCTGAGAAGGGTGAGGTGGACTCTTAATAAAGTCTTAATTTACATTTGTCTGACAGCTAGACATGTTAAACATTTTTCATACACTTTTTGGCCATTTGAACTTCTTCTTTTGAAAAGTACCTATTTAGTTCATTTGCCCATTTTTTTTTACAGAGTTCATTGTTTCATAGGAATTATTTTGACCATTTTATCTTCTAGCTTGAGGGTTTCTAGCAAAGATGTTCTCGCAGTGCGTTGCATTTTCACTCTGTTAGGTATTTTCTTTGCTGTGCTGAAGTTTTTGCTTTGATGTAGTTCTATTGGTTGATACTGATCTTATTTCCGTTGGAACAGGAAGTCTGTGTGTGTTACTATGGCTTCAAGTTTTTCCCCCTAATGTCTTCCAACAGTTTTAATATTTCTGGTTTTATAACTTTGTCTTTGATCCACTTTGATCTGACTTTAGTGCAGAATAAGAGGTAGGGATCTAGGTTCAATTTCTGCCTTTAGCTATCTAGTTTTTCCAACTATTTTAAAAAAGCTGTTTTCTCCAGCATATTTTTGGACTGTTTGTGGAAAATCAGCTTGGGTTTATTTTTGAATCTTGTGTTCTATTTCTTCTATTCCATTGGTCCAGATTACTGCTTTTGTGCCAATACCAGATTTTTAGGCTTTATAGTACAGCTTGAAGTTCAGTTAGTGATGCATCAGACACTGCTGTTTTTTCAGGTTGCTTTGACTAAACCTGGACTTTCTCATTCCGTGTGACATTCAGGAAATCCCTCTGGTCTTGGACATTTTCTAGTTGGTAGAGTTTCAATCACTGCTTCAAAGGCATTTTTTAATTGACCTGTTTAAATTTTGTATATCCTCTTGGTTTAATTTAAGTTGGTCATATGTTAGTAATTTATGTATCTCTTCAAAATTCTACAAATTGTTGGGTATAGATTTTAAAATAATTTCTGAAGATTCTGTGGATTTCAGTGATGTCTGCTGTAATGTTGCCTTTTATATTTCTAATTTCATTAATTTGGGGCTTGTGTCCTTTCCTTTTCATGTGTTTGGCTAAACATTTATAAATCTGATCTTTCTACTAAACAAACTCTAATTCAGTTATCTTTTGTATGCTTTTTGAAGTTTCAATTCAATTCATTTTCACTTTGTTATTTATTATTTCTTTCCTTCTACCAGCTTGGAGTTTGGCTTGTTCTTGTTTTCTATGACCTTGAGATGCCCAATTAAGTTACTTGTTTGGACTCGTTGGGCTTTTGTAGTGTAGGCTATCAGCATAAACTTCCCTTGTAGAACTAACTTCATGGTTTGTTAAAGTTTCTGATTTGAGTATTTCATAATGGTTTGATTCTAGAAAATTTTTAAATCCTTCTCTTTATTTCTTCCATGAACATTTATCACTTAAGAGTATAATATACCATATCCATGTATTTGTATAGTTTCTGGGTTTCTTTGTTGTTTACTTCTAATTTTATTTTATTGTCATCTAATGTGCTGCATCAGATTATTTTAAATTTGTATTTATTGAGTCTTGGTTTATGTCCCAAAATGTAATCTATTTTAGAGAAAGATCAATGAGATTCTAGAAAGAAAATATCCTCTGCTGATGTTAAATGAAACGCTAAATATTCATTGATGAAACACTATAAATATTTATTGGTGAAACACTATCAGTATGTGTTCAATCTATACTGTAGTTTAATTCTGATGCTTATTTGCTAACTTTTTTCTAGCATATCCATCTATTTGTAAGTGGGGTGACAAAATCAATCCCCTACTATTTGGATCTAAGTGTTCTTTTTGTCAAGTAGTATTTGTTATATTCTTCATTCTTTCTTGAAATGGAATTTCTATCTCTTTGCTGAAGTGATATTTCATATCCTCTATCATCTTTCTTGGTTAAGACAGTTGCTTATTTGTATCTTCTTTGAACTTATTGATCATTATGGAAATTGATTTAGTGCTTATTTGTCTCTCCTTGATCTCACTGACATTTTAATTATCAGTTTTTACAAATTGTCAGGAATTTTATCTACTTTACAATCTGTGAGGTCAGGTTTTTGGGGATTTACACATTTTTAGAGTCATCTTGTTGCCTTATTTTCTTATTTCAGTTCTGGTTTTTTGTGCTTCTGTTTGTCAAACACTTGAGGAGAAGGTATGTTCTGTTGTTATGTGGGAATTCTTTCTGTAAGTGGAGTTTAGTGTTGTACATATTCTCCACGTGAGAATTTCCAGTGTGTTTTGGTATTGCATTTGGCCTTAGCACATCTAGATGCTGGATGTTTCTTTTCAATCTTCAATTTCATGGAAATCTAAGAGAGACAATCAGCAACTTCCATCTCTATTGTACCCTGCAGGAAATGGTAATAGTATAAATATTCCCTGAGTAGAGATTTTAAATTTTATTAATTGATACAAAATCTTGTAGGACTGTAAAATAAATATGAATACACATAATTCAAATTTACTTAATCATAAAACAATATATTTATCGGTTTCTAATATTTCAGTGGTAGAGGGAAGTTTTACATTGAAATTTATGTAAAAGCAACAGTACATACTATTAAAATGGTAACCTGATGACTTTACCAATTACTTCAAATAAATGTTTAAATTTTGGAGGGAAAACATGCATAGGTTACTAGCATAACTATATGTAAGTGTATTCACATTGTTGAACAATCATCTCCAGAAAGTTTGTGTCTTGTCAAACTAATTCTTTAACCATCAAACAAAAATTCCTAATTTTTTCTTCCCTCAAGTCCTTAAAACTCATCCCTTTTTCTGTTTCTAGACATTGACTATTCTAAATAACTTTTAAAAGTGGAATTATACAGTATTTGTCTTTTCATACCTGGGTATTTTACTAAGCATAACTTCCCTAAAGCTTCATCCATGGTGTAACTTGTGTACATCCTCTTACAACTGAATAACAACCCATCTCATGGATATACCATATTTTGTTTACCTATACATCCACTGTCAGACACTTGGGTTCCTTCCACCTTTCGACTAATGAGAATAATGTTGTTATGAATATGAATGTGCTCATATAAAACAGAAAATATTGTTAATAATTAAAAGTGATATTTATATTAGAAGTTAACAAAACTAAAAATAAATAAATTAAAGAGCATTCTTTTGGCAATAGTGTAATAAAAGTTTCTACAGAACTTAAAAAGTCAATTTATCAGCCTTTACCAAGTTCAGCATGAAATATACTATCCTTGCCAAATGTATAATTAGAAGGAACTTTTAGAAAATGAAAATAATGTGATTCAGTTTTACATATATTACACATGTAAATTTTCTAGATTTTGTTGAACTTGTTGAATAATTATAAAGTATAAGTTGATATAAATTCTCACTTTAAAATTTTTCAGTGTAGTATAAACAAATATTTATTATTGATGACTATCACCAAACTCCCTCAAAATAAATGGCCTACATTTTAAATATGTTTAAATGTAAAAAATCTGAGATGCATTTCCTAGGCTATTTGGAAAATAGCATTCAAAGATATTTTTAAAAAACTGTACATTGGATAAGAGAAACAATGTAAACATACAGCTAGTTCTGCAGTGATAATTTCACAGATGGTTAATACTAAGTTTGAAAAACTGAAATGGAATTTCTTAGCATGATAAATATCGCGTGATCTTATTCACCTGTTCAGTGACTGTCGTATCTTTTTATAATGTAAATTGCTTAAAGCATGGCGACAAGAACCAAGATCTTAGAAAACACTTATTAAGTGAAAGAAAAGAGAGAGAGAAAAGGCATAACAATGTCACAGAAGCCTAACAGCACTGATTTGCTCATGAATATTTAACTAAATGTATAGCAGTGCACCGGTGTAATTACACTGTTACAATTTCTAAGTCATGTCCATCATGTCCTGCATGTGTAAGTCTGAATCTAGTGCAAGAAATCTCTGACACTAATGCCAATTATTCTGTTTTTTTAATGTGAAGATTTATAATAGTGTTATATTCCTCTAAAAGTAATAAAACATACAAGACAAACACCTTTTTCAAGCCTCTTGTGTCATTAGTAGAAAATTACCCAACTACACTGCAACATAATCAGAGAGAACAAATGTTTTAAATCCTAATTATCTAAAGTCTAGATATTTTAATGTCTAGATATTTTAATTTTTCATGCAAGGCTACATGGAAAAGGAATACTTACACATTGTTGGTGGGCATGTAAACTTCAACCACTATAGAATTCATGAAGATTATTAAAAACATTGAAACTTGAAATTTCATTCAATCCAGCTATTTGCCTTGTGTATATCTTTGTGAAAGAGTTAAATACATCATATTACAGAAATGCATGTATACTAAAGCTTTTAGCAATACTATTCATTTTAGGTAAAACACAAAAATATCCCATATGTCTATCAAGAGATGAATATACAAGGAAATGTGGTATCTATACATAATGAAATACTACTAAGCTGTAAAGCAAAATAAATTGGAGGCATTCAGAGGAAAATGTACACACCTTTAAACAATGCTTAGAGAAATAAATTGGACACTCATGTTAATAGCACATAGTTTCCATCACTTGAGTAATTGAAAGTACAAATAAAGAGCAAAATAAAAGATTAAGCATTTTCCCTGGGCTGGTCGGGCTGGTAGGACTGGCACGCTGAGTTTACCTGTGCACTCCGTGCTGCCTCCTTTGTCCCTGGACAGCAGGCAGAAGGCGAACGGGTGGGAGAGGTACAGTGGTGCTAGCAAGAAAAGACAGCCTGGGGAGCAGACGCCTCCTGGGAAGCCTTTACATCACTGAAAAGGTTCCACAACGTTAGAGAGCCGAAGGCATCCACATAAAAAACAAAGTGAAGTAAAAATGATGAAATCAAAAGCAAAATGCAATCCAAAATGCCCAGGCCACCCTGGACAGGTTCAGAATCCAAAGAGATAGAGGAAATTGGAAGACAAAGTGGAACTCTCTAAAATGATAGCACCAGAAGTGAAACAACAAATGGAAAAGGCCATAGAAAAAATAATCTCTAAGGTGCCAAAAGAAATACATATCAAAATAAAACACATTAGAGCAGACACAGATAAGCAAATAGAGGTGTTCAGGAAAATAAAGAAAATCATGAATGCCAAACATAGACAAGAAATAGAATCCATCAAACAGATCCAAACAGAAATTGAGGAGATTTGAACCTTCATTAAAAGTATACACAGCAGACTTAATGAAAGTGAGGACAGAACACCAGATTCAGAAGACAAGAACACCACTAGAGACCAGGAAAAAAAATCTTAAACATTGAAAAAGACCACAAAAAATGAATCAACAGCTGAGGGATTAAATAAATTAGAACAACATATGATTGATTGAAATCAACCAGAAAACTGGAGACAGTGCAAAAGCCACCTAAGACCTCTTCACAGAAATAATGGCTAAGGCTTCCCAAATATGGATGAAGAATTTGATACACAAATAAACGAAGCATACAGAACTCCAAATAACCATGACCAAAAACAAATCTCCACCAAGGCATATAATAATCAAGATTATGGAAATTCAGCCCAAGAACAAAATATTAAAAGCATTTAGAAAAAGAAACATATCATCTATAAAAGAAAGCCCATCAGAATCACAGCAGACTTCTCAACACAAATCCTCAAATCAAGGAGAGTTTGGAGTGAGGCAGATCAAGCCTTAAAGGAAAACAGTCTTCAACCCAGGCTGACTTATCCCACAAAACTATCTTTCAAAATTGATAGAGAAATATGATACTTCCATGACAAAGAACAACTGAAGAAATTTATGAACACCAAACCAGCTCTATAGAATGAGCTAAAGGACATATGAGAAAGAGATAAAAAAGACCACAAACATGTGAATATCAATTGAAGGAAGCCACCAGGAAGGACACGCAATTAAACAGAGAAAGACAAGCAACAGGAAAACAACATGAAAAAGAAAAGCCAATGTATATCAGTGATAGCAATCAATGTAAATGGTCTCAATTAACCAGTCAAAAGCAGAATTGATCAAGAAACAAGGTCCAACAATATGCTGCATTCAAGAAACATATTTTACCCAAAAAGAAATCCATAGACTAAAAGTCAAAGAATAAAAAATAATACTCCATGCCACAGGAACCCAGAAAAAAGCAGGGTACATATTCTATTGGCAGACAATTAAACTATACTGTGATAAACTCATCATGGTATTTATATAACAACAGGACTGAAGATCATTGGAACAGATTTAAAAATACAGCCACATCCCCGAACATACTTAGCCACCTTATCTTTGACAAAGGAGCAAAACATGTTCCCTGGAATAAAGTGGTGCTGGAAAAACTGACTATTTGCTAAAGACTAAAACCAGAACCATGCACATTGCATTAAACTAAAGTCAAAATGGATCACAGATTTAAATAAGTAAAGCAGAACACTAAATATTCTGGAAGACAAAGGAGGTAGAAATGTTAAAGACATAAGTATAATCAAAGGGTTCATGAACATAATATAAACTGCAAGGGAAATACTTCAAAGAATCAACAACTGAGATCTCATCTTATTAAAAAGCTTTTGTACAGCAAAAGAAATCACCAACAGAGTGAAATGAAAACCCAGAGTGGGAAAAAATTTTAGCCACCTGTCCCTCAGATAAAGAACTTCTAACTACAATATGTAAACAATTAAAAAAAATCAGGCACCTCTAATTCAAAGACCCAACCCAAAAATGGGCATCTGAGATAAAAATACACACTTCTCAGATGAAGAAATACAAATGGCAAATAAGTACATGAAAAAAATGTTACATCATTGATCGTGCAAAAAATGCAAGTTAAAACAACATTGGGATTCCATCTCACTCCAGAGACAAAGGCTATCATCAAGAATTCAAGAGCAATTGCTGGCGGGTCTGTTGTGAAAAAGGAACTCTTCTCCACAGTTGTGGGGGTGAAGACTGGCACAATCACTGTGGAAATCAGTGTAAGACTTCTCCAAAACTTGGATTAGTAGTCCCGTTTGACTGCTTCGCTGGGTATTTCCCCAGGAGAATTAGAAACATCATACCACAGCCACATATATGTGCACACATTTGTAGCAGCACAATTTGTAATAGATAAATCTTGAAATAATTCAGGTGTCCATCAACCAACAAATGGATGAGAATGATGCTTGTTTGAAAATATAGTAAAATACTATTCAGTCATAAAGAAGGACAGATTGGAGACTTTTATAGGTAAATGGATGCACCTTGAGACCATATGTGTAGCTGAAATAAACTACATGCACTTGTGTAAAAATGATATCTTCTCACTAATGTGAGACACTGAACAATTAATTAGGGTTCAAAATGTACAAAAGTTATGGTGAATTGATAAGAAACTGTTCAAAAGAAAAGAAAAACTGACAGGGAAAAGGAAGAAAAGGAAAAAGAAAAAATATATATGTATACACAAGAGAGTTAAGATAGCTCTACAGCTAGCTTTTCTCTGTTCCTTGAAAATAATGTTTTGTGCTAAAATTGTTTAGACAGGGTATCATGCGTATATCCTATACTCTGAATAACTACGAAGAAGACAACAATATGCAATATGTCAACTTTTGTAACTCTCCTACTAACCTGTTTTGTAACTCAGTTTCATAGTTTGTCTTTTTTTTCTTAAAACAAAACAGAAATAAAGAGGTATACCTTCTGAAAATGGGGGTGAGACCAAGAGACTGAGGGAGAGAGAGGGTATGCTAAAAGATTTATGTTGGAACTTAGGGCGCTGTGAAACCAAGCAACCAGCCCAGCCTCCCTGGTAAGCAGCCGTGAGCCTACCAGTGTGTGGGCAGAGAATCCAACATTCCCATCCACACCCACCCCACTTAGCAAAGGGGACCAGAGGCCTGAGCATCTCTCGGGAGGCTGGTCATATGCAATATAGCAAATAGGGGGTGTTCCCTTCTACCAACTATTTGAGGGCAAACATTATTGTTATCACTGTTTTGCTTTGTTCTGATTAATGGTATTGCTCTATTCAATATTCTGTTCTGATAAGTTCTATAATATTCTGTCTTTGGTTTGATTTTGCTATACCTGATTGAAAGAACAACTGTTGTAAAGATAACGAGATATACTTTGGCACCTATTACTGTTATCCCAGTAACGGTTCTGTACCAATTTCACTGCACTGTCTCAATTGGATGTGTTCTGTCTTGTTCTGTTGTATTTCACTACCTTCAAAATAAAAAAATAATAATAATTAAAAGAAAAATTTAAGAAAAAAGATTTATGATAGGGGCCGGGGATTTAGCTCAGCAGCAAAAGCGCCTGCCTGGCAAATGTGAGGTCATGAGTTTGATCCCTGATACCAAAAAAAAAAAAATTATGACATATCATATACACGCACCAACTACTCACAATGAATGTAATTTTTATATGTTAAATACATGAACTTAATAATAACAACAATAATACTAAATAGAGTAAATCTAGAAATGGAGAAACAGGTGGATAGGGAGTGGAAGGGGAATAAAAAAGAATCAAGGTATTTTAAAACCATGTACCCACTCTCTAAGATGAATAGAAACATCACGTACTTCAAACACGTGCACTAATAGAATGCAGAAACCCCGAGTTACCTATCGTCTAGTTACCTAGTTAAGTTGCCACACACGATGTTCAGGTTTTCAGTCTTGATGAGACCGAGACTGGCAAAAGTGTCTACGTGACACGAACGGCATTTGGGCTGTGTCCAAGCCATTCTTCCATGTAACCCTCCCTACGTAACACTTAGCAGTGTTTTTTAAACTCTGCTACAGAACCGTGGTCTGAAGAACCTGCCTCACCTGCAGTTGCAGGTCTTTCACACCAGACCCCTTTCTCTGTGAGTCAACCAGCCAGCATGAGAGTAGCTCACTGTTTTCCTCATGTGCCTCACAACACGCTACATACCACATTCTAAAAATCCACTACATTAGCAAATCATCTCGAGAACTGACAAATGTACCCACTTTTCTACTGCATCATACACTCTATAGACATTTTAATTTTCTCTCAAGTGACCTCATACACAGCTCGGAGAATGTTTCTTCCTTTTTGGTGGATGGGTAGTATTCGGGTTTATTAATGTTAAGTTCGATGCAAGCTACATTACAGCTAACGGTACCATGTATACACCATGCATTAAATACAAAGATCTAAGAGGAAGAGGAAAAAGGAGCTAACATTTACTGAATTCCCTACACTCTACCAGGAATTTCAATAATCCTATTTACAGAGGAAGAAAATTGAAAAGCATGTGTAAGAACATAGTTCAAAAGGAGCAAACTGTGAGTCACACCTTCAGTTAGGACCCAGGACATCTGTCCAAGCAAATGCTTAAAACAGACATCAGTGCAAGGAGCAATGTTATGAGGCCAATTAGTTATGAGTTTCCAGACACATCTAGAATTCTAAGTGTGAGCAGGGAAAATGGATTCATTCCGTTCGGTTTACCTTTGTGGCACTAATTCTCTGTGTTTGTTCCCTGTAGCCTTAACCTCAGGGGACTGCGATGCCAGTGTTTTATCCTCTGTTCCTGTTTGAGTTTAGCCAGTGGGAGCAGCAGTGGGGGGCAGAAGACAGTATAGACAAAGGCAGTCCTGACCTTGAGTGGCGGTGAGTCTGCTAATAGATCTACGGATTGAAGAGACGGACACCGACTGTCCGTTATACAGTTAGACATTCCCCATTAGTGGTACGTCACAAAGGCGTTTTAAAGGTTAAATGTTAAGATACTTCACATAAAATGAGCTACAAATTGGTCAAAACATTGTATCAGTTACTTTGCTTTTCTTTTACTAAAGTAGGAAGAAAACATTAAAAACTTTATAGTAGGAAAAGTTTAATGATTCATACAAGATGAGTAATGAATCACAAACTTGCGTTTTCTGCCTTCACTATACAAGGTTACTAGAGATGTCTTAAGAATTGTGGCTCAGTCAGCCCCATGAAATCGTCCACCTCCAGCCTCCACTGGGCGCCAGGCCAGGACCACTTATTCTAGCTGCTACAGCCCCTGATTAAGTATAAGTTTGAAAGCCTTGAGCAACGTGGCCTTTCTCTCTCTGGCAGTAGAAAGCTATTCCTGTATTCCCTTTCCCCATGTAGCTCTAAACCAGAAATTCCAAAGAATAACTTTATAGCATCTAGAGGACTGATTTGGAGGACAGGTTTATCATGGTAAAATTGATGTAAGATAAACTGCACGTATTTAAAATGTACAAAGTAATGGATTTTGACATATATATATATATATATATTCATGAAACAATGATCACCATCAAGAATTATACATTGTACTTGAAAGTTTCCTCGTACCCTTTTGTAATTCTTCTTTCTAGTTCTATCGACATAATCACTCTCCACATCTCTTGTTTCCGTGAAACCACTGATTTGCTTTGTGTCACTATAAATTAACTTGTAATTTCTAGATTTTCATACCCATAAAATTATCATGTATAGTTTTGTGGTTGGGCATTTTTCATCCAGCACCATTTTTTTGAGATTCATCCTGATAGTTGCACCCTTTAACAGTTCAATTGTTTTCACTGCTGAGTGTTATTCAGTTGTATGGTTACATCACCATCTGGTTTCGTGATCTGTTAAACATTTGTGTTGTGTCCAGTTCAAGGCGGTAGAAGGTTGTTACAAACATTTATGTTCATGTTTTTAACAGACATTATCTGAAAACAATGCTCCATACATATTTTTGGTTTTCTGAATGGCCAGGGCTTTCCAATAAGGAACACTGACTGGCAATTGGATTAAGGGATGACTGAGAAGCAACTTTAAAGATAGATATAGCCAGGGATTTACATTTGAAAGGGTAATGAACCCAGAAACCAGATGTCTCTTCCCCAGCAAGAATTTACTTACACACCATACGGTCTAAAGCTAATCTCTCTCTCTTTCTCTCCAACAGTTACACTGGCCAAGTGCTTTACACAAAGTCTAAAATTCTGTGTTTTACATCAATTTCCTGTGGAGAAAACCACTGTCCTTTCACAGAAGCAGCAGTCTCTCACTCTTAGTCTTTGGAGAACTGAGGCACGAGGAAGTGAAGCTAGAGGGATTTAGCACAGTGCCTGCTTGGCAAGTGCAAGGTCCTGAGTTCGATTCCCAGTACAAAAAAAGAAAGAAAGAAAGAAAGAAAGAAAGAAAGAAAGAAAGAAAGAAAGAAAGAAGAAAGAAAGAAAGAAAGAAAGAAAGAAAGAAAGAAGAAAGAAAGAAAGAAAGAAAGAAAGAAAGAAAGAAAGAAAGAAAGAAAGAAAGAAAGAGAAACTAAGGTGAATATACAACTGACCTGTTCACTGATCTAGACACTTTGTATATCCTATCAGGGTCCATATAGATATAAAAACCTAACTCACATACACTTTCATTTCTCTTGAATAAATTTTACCTAACACATGACAGCTAGATGATATGGTAGAAGTATATTTAATCCTAAATAAAAAAAGAAACTCTCCCTGAAAGCAGCTCTTATCATCCATATGTGAGGGTATCTGTCTTCCTCACACTCTCTGACCCTTAGTGTTACCTATCTTATTTATCTTAGCCATCTTAGTATCATATACAGCGTTGGGATTTTATTCATACTTCTCTAAGGATTAATGATATTAAATGCCCTTTTCCTGTGTTTATTTGTGATGGATAAATCTTCTTTAGTGATGTGTCTTTCTAATTCTTTGGTCCTTTTCAAAATTATTTGAGAGTCGTGTAAACTTAATACTGAGTTGAAAGATTTCTATATACACTTGGTGTTACAAGGCCTTTGTAGGGTATATATGTCAAATATTTTTCACAAAGCAGCCTATATTTTTATGATTATAATTGCCTTTTGAAAAGGTAAAATGTAATTATTATAAAGTCAAACTTATTAACTTTTTCTTTTATAAATTAATTTTCATGATTTTTGAGATTTGTTTTTAAAAAAATCTTTTTATACCCCCAGGTCACTGATTTTCCCATGTTTTCATTAGAAGATTTATATTTTAAATTGGGGTATATGTTCAAACATGATAATTTTTTTATTTAAAGAGAAAAAACAGAAAAAGGATAGAAATATTATAGAATTTCAAGAAGATAAACAGTAAGAAATCACTAGTTGATAAATTACACATTGATATTTTAGAAATAGTTTTTCAAGTTACAAAATTAAAGTACACAAAGTGGACACTCAAGCAGTGAGAGTGCAAACAGATCTGTTCAACAATCCAACAAGAACTTAGAAATATGGTCATCAATCCCACACACCTAAACATACATGCAGCTATATTGTTTATAGCACTTCCTATTTCCTCTTTTTTTTACAATAGCAATTATACATTTTTAAAATTTTATTTAAAGAGAAGAAAAAAAGCAAAACAGAAAAAAGGGTAGCAACAATACAGAATTCTGAAAGAAAGAAAGAAAGAAAGAAAGAAAGAAAGAAAAAAAAGGAAAATGAGAAAAAGTCCCACTAAAAAATCAGTAGTTTATAAATTACATACTGTCATCCTGGATGCAGTTGTTCAAGTTACAAAGTTAAAGGGTACATAGTAGACATTCAAACAGTCAGACTACAAACAGTTCTGCTCAAAGATCCAACAAAGTTTCAGCAATATGATCATCTATTTTACACACTCAAACATACATGCAGTTATATCCCTTAGAGTACTTTCTTTTCCTATCTTTTTTACAATAGCAATTACACACATTTTGGTTTTATTACATTTGTAGTTCTTATTTACTTTTTATACTAGAAACACAATATGATATTTTATAAATATGATTCTTATTTATTTCACTAATGAGGATAGTCTCAAGTTGTCTCCATTTGCCTATGAAGGCCTCAAGGTCATCATTTTTTATAGGTGAGTAATATTCCATTGTATAAAAATGCCACATCTTTTTCATCCACTCCGCAGTTGATGGGCATCTTGGTTGTTTCCAGGATTTAGCTACCACAAATTGTGCTGCTATGAACATGGGTGCACATATAGCACTGTGATGTGAACTTGTCAGTTCTTTGGGGAAAATACCCAGGAAGGGAATAGCTGGATTGAATGGAATTTCCAATCCTAGTCTTCTGAGAATTCTCCATATGGATTTCCATAGTTTTTGCACCTAGTCTACATTCCCACCATCGGTGGAGCAGTGTTCCTTTTTCCCCGAAGCCTCGCCAACATTTGTTATCAGTTGATTTCTTGATGGCACCTATTCTTTCCGGAGTGAGGTGGAATCTCAATGCTGTTTTAATTTGCATTTCTCAAATGACCAGTGATGGTGAACATTTCTTCATGTATTTATTTGCTATTTGTATATCTTTCTTGAAAACTGTGTGTTCATCTCAGATGCCCATTTTTGGAGAGGGTCTCTGAATTTGGGGGCTTGATGTTTTTCAATTCTTTATATGTTCTGGGCACAAGTCCTTTGTCTGAGGGGTTGCTGGCTAAAATTCTTTCCCACTCTGTGGGTTTTCTTTTCACTCTGTTGATGATTTCCTTTGAAGTGCAGAAACTTCTCAATAATATGAGATCCCATTTGTTGATTCTTTAAAGTGTTTCCCATGCAGTTTGCGTTTTGTTCATGAATTCTCTGCCTACCCCTATGTCTCCAAGACTTCTACCTACCTTGTCTTCCAGTAGATTTAGTGTTTCTGTTTTAATATTTAGGTCTTTGATCCATTTAGACTTTAGTTTTGTGCATGGTGATATGCATGGATCTAGCTTCAGTTTTTGGCATGTAGAGAGGCAATTTTTCCAACACCATTTATTAAAGAGACTATCCTTCTTCCAGTGGATGTATTTAGCCCCTTTGTCAAATATCAGGTGGCTGAGTGTCTTTGTAGTTGTGCTTACATCTTCTAATCTCAGACATGATAGTTTTAAACATATGCTACAATATATGGATCCCTGTTCATTGCTTTTCCTGAAATCCAGTTTTATTCCAATTGTTAAAAGGTTACCCTTTCTACTCTGATTTTTCTCTTTCCTGTGGCTTACACTTGGCAGATTTATCATATTCCTGATAATATTTTTTGGATGACACACATCGTGAGTTCTATCATACTGGATATGGGATATTGTGCTTATATGTATTCATATATGCATATATATGAAATAATTTTCATACATATTTATATGTATTCATATATATATATATGTATATGAAGAATACAGTTAAACTTTTTGGCACCATTTTGCTACTGTTAGCTCTTGGTTCTCAAGATTTTTATGGCTGGGAAAGAGCAGCATTTTGTCTAAAGCTAATCATTTTCCTCTACTGAGTTGCCTTTGTTGGAATACTCTATCCACTTCTCTATGGTTGATGAGGTTTTCTAGGCTGGCTGGAGAGTCTATCTGCAGTCCTGTGGTGACCACTGGGTACTGTTCCCTCTAGAAATTTTATAGAGCTCTTTCCAGGACTGTGAGCACTTTTCTTACATCTGGTAGAGAACAAAGGACAGTTTAAGGATGTCTGGTTTTTATAGAGATCTCTTGTATTCTGCTGTTCTGTGTCCATCAGCTTTCTGTCATGGTAACAAACAGCTCAGATAATCAGCTGCAGAGAAAAGGTTTCTTTTGGCTCACAGCTTTGATCACTCAATCTTTTTTTTCTCAGGCCACTGGTGAGGCAGCACCTTATGGAGGAGGCAAATTCAGGATCAGAGCTGGGACTTCAGGAGGAGCATGTAAAGACAGAACAAGGGAGGGATCTGGGTCCCGTAACCACCTTTGAGGTCATCCTCCCAGTGAGCCGAAATCTCCCACTAAGCCTCACTTCTTAAATGTTCCACTAACTGCCTATACTACTGCTTTGGGGAAAATGCCTGTATCAGTTGGGCCTTTATCAGTATCATGGGGAAACACTTAAGATGCAAACAATCACGCTGCCTCCTAACAGCTCAGCGGTGTCCCTCACCAGAAGTGTGCCGCAATCCACTTTTGTCCCTTCTTCCTGAGTCCCACCTGGAAATTATTTCAAGAACATAGCCTGGCACAGTTCTAAGGGACACCTCCTTTGTTTCCATCCTTGTGCCCAGTGTCTTAAAATTCATCGTTTCTTATATTGTGTTCAGTTTTTTGTTAATGTTCTTATGAGAAGATAACAGGGTGCTTATCTCATGTTAGAAAAAAGAAGTTCCCCCAGTCTGTTTTCTTCAAAGAAGTTTACATTGTCAGAAGCCATCCTACTATTTTATGGGAATTACTACCAGTTCCAGATACACATCGCCGTAGCTCCAGATGTAAAGAACAGATACCAATTCTGTGTTTGCATCCGAACTGATCTTGACTGTCTCAGCATCAGTGTTTACTCTGAAACTCTCACTGTGGCTTGGAGGGTACTGTGTTCTGTCTGGAGCAGCTGGCATCTCTGTGAATTACGGTACCAGATGCACTTAGCAACATGCTGTGTAGACTTTGAGTCAGGTAGAAATGCTTCCTCAGAACTTAATCACCTGCCATTACAAGAAGGGCAAATGGGTGACTAACTGGAGAACTTCATTAATTCTCTGCTTCTAGTGTTATAAAGGCTATTAAAGATCATAAATGCAATTCCTTCTTATCAATAAAATATTCTCCGTGCAGAAAAAAAGAACACTGAAAATAAGGAAGTCTCTGCTTGATCCTGATCTTTGCTCTACGCAAAATGTTTGCATAATTTTTCAAATTATTTAATTTTCAAGGTGTTTTGCTTTCCAATCTGTAAAATAAAAAATTTTGTGGCTTACTTTATATTAAAGACCAGGAATATGAAATAACAGAGCCATCATTACTAAGGATTTTGAAATTATATCTCATCCTGAATTAGTTTAAACAAGGTTACTGATTCCATGTTAGCCAATGGTTTTCAATTTCAAGAGAGTAGAGCATACATGAGTTGACAGTGTATGTCTCTGTACCTCGTATTTCTAAAACACTTGCGAGTAGATAGTTTAGCCTTGGAAAAACCACAAGCTTATTACCAAAATACACATTACTTATTTGTTCATCTCCTTGTCCACAGTTTCCATAATTTCCTTGAAAGTAGGATCATTATTAAACTATAACTAAAAGTGCTATTTAAAACCTTCATTTTTAAAAGCATGATTCAATAATAAGTAATCATGAACTTGTATAAAATCCTTCCCATCTTCCAACTCCAGCTGTTCAAAATGACATGAAATTCATTTTAAAACTATTGGAAATATTGACTAAGTGTTCTTTAAATCAAAGTTCTGTAGACTAGATGAAGTTATATCTGCCTGTTTTTCACAAAAATGGAGTGCCTACAGAATGAGCTAGATGGGGTCACCTCACTGGATACATCTAATTTACACCTGGATTATGTCTTCTTACAAGTCCCTTCTAATTGCAAACAGGTATAATTATCTGATGCTTGAATGTCTTTTTTTGCATACATCAGTGCATTCATTTAAGATATACTTAAGCTTTCCATTTGTCCTGTATTATTTTCCTAAAATGTTGGTTCTTTGAGGAAAGTGACACAGCCACTCATCAAGTTAAATTGAATAACCTTTTCATCCTGAAGACTGCATCAATGCAATCTGTATGTATTTATTTTTTATTTCTCATCTTGATTGTATGATTTTGATCTGCCTCTACTTACATTTTAAACTACCCAAATCTCTTTCCAACATTCCAGAAAAGTTAATTATAAGATTCTCTGCCTACATTTACAAAAACAATGAGTCTGAATGACAAGAAGTGAAATATTTAGCATTTTTGTGTCTGGTTTGCCTTAGATGTCTCTGTGATATAATTATATTTTTCAAGATAGTTTTGCAAACTTTCCCTACTTACATCATCATGGTGTCAGTTGAACAGTGTAACTGTTACTTAGAAACTAATACATAACCTCAAAAAGATTATATTGATATGTGACAAAAACTCATCACACAGAATGTTTTCAAATGGCAAGCAATAGAAACATTGAGAAGTGATTATTCAATAAATTCATTTCAAAGTAAAATTTAGGTAACCAAAGAAGAGGCCTCTAACCTCTTCCAAAGAGTTAAATACTGTATTATATTTTGTTTAAAAAGTAGTTATAACTTGACCAGAATTTTTACTTCTAGCTGAAGCAAAAACAGTGAGACATGTTAGCTTGTCACTTGAAACAATCCAAAAATAGATGACAGGCAATAATATGTCAGAATAGATATGAAACACAGTGCTTCCTAAGAGATGTGAAACAAACAAGGTGATTCTAGCAGTCGCTGCTAGATCTAATGTTATTCAGCCGTGGCCTAAGGAGAAGAAAACAGGTGTGGTTTAACAGAGTCCACAAGTGAAGAGAAGGAGCCAAGAGCATACAGAAACTAAGACAGAGTTTCCAGGGTAGAAAACCACAAATCAAGAGAAAACCTTTTAAAACTATATATAAAGTTTGATATATAAAGACATTTGATATATAAAGACATTTGATATATAAAGACATTTTAAGACTCATCAATAAAAAAAAACCCAAATTTTTAAAATACGAGTTGAAATTTTGAGAACACTTTTTTGAAGATTTTTGTTAGTACATGTTTGCAGTATATAATTACAGTCACTGTAGGGAACTGGTATATATTCATAGAACATCTTAAATCTTTTTCCCTCCTTCCTCTCCACCTCCCTTTTTTCCAGCATCAGAGTAATTTGTTTATAAGCCCTTATAAGGTTAATTATTATGCCATTAATAACCATATTAATAGTCCAAAAATATAAAACACATTAACATTTTACCAAGTAGATATAGGAAATAGGAATATGAGTGGAAATAGGCACATGAAAATATGACTAATATCATTACAAACAAGATATTGCTACATACTTGTGAAAATTAGAAATATTTAATGCACCAAGCGTTGGTGAGGAAATGGAGGAACTTACATATACTGTTGTTAAAAAATGTAAAAGAATACACTTTGAAAAACAGTTTCATACTTTACTAAGTTCAAAATATATATCTGTCATGTGAACCAACCATTCCCCTATCTGGTTTCCTCCAAATATTCCACTACCTATTTTTCTAGGATGAATGAAAGTAGGTATATTTGTACACCTGAATACTCACAGTAGCTTTTTAGCAATAATCCCATACTGGTAACCACCATTGCAAGGATCAACCTGTCAATAATTTTGTAAGCAGATTATGGTATTTCCATACGATGGAATGCTATGCATAAGTTTAAAATAAAGAATTAGCTACTGATTCACAACAACTTGGAAAAATCTAAAAATACTAGCTCTGCTGAATAAAAAAATCAGTTAGATGAAAAGAATGTACACTGTTCAGTTACACTGAAGTATGATTTTGGAAGATGAAGATGAATCTATAGAGACACAAAGCGTAACAGTGGTTGCTTGAGGGTAAACAGAGGCAGGATCTCAAAAGGAACAAAGGAAAACTCTGGTGGTGATATGTGTGTTTACGGAACACATACACATGTCAAAAATTTCACATTACACAATTGAAATTTACCATATACCAATAGTGCAGTGATACAATGATTATTACAAAAAACAAGCAGAGGCAGGCGACAACCACATCTATGAAGCAGGTTGTATATAGATGGGTCCAAAAGCAGATCTACTCCAGCACTTGTGAGTTAAATCGGCAAGTTTGTTTAGGCTGGATTTCTTGTCTTTTGAAATATACACACAAAATTAATGTAAAGTGTATTTTTTATTTTCTGAGGTAAATTCTTAATCATTCAAAATTACCAAGGATATTAGCTCATTAAATGACATTATCAATAAAATATCAATAGGGTCCCCATGGCTAATCCTCATTGCCAGTAACTTCATCCCTGGCAAATGCAGGCTGCCAACACAGCCACAGTACTTCTGCTGCATCCCATGAGCTGGCATGTCTGCCAGTGGCCAGCTGTCTCTGTCCCTACTATGTAAAGCAAGTACTGCATGAGTAATATTCACACTACAGTACTGGTTGTTTATTTGAGATTCAGATGCAACTGGTAACTGTCATTTATCTGGCAACCATAGGTGATATAAATAACCCTAGACATTTTTTCCCTAACAAGCTAATTCAATAGAATAAAACATAAACTTTGGTTCTCAAATGAAATAATGTTTATTCCAATAGCATAACATAAAATACAATAAAAATAACACATTTTGATTACTTTTTATCATAACGTAAAAGATATATACCATATTTGTGTCTTTATTTTCCTTTATATTTGCTTTGCTCAAAAATGAAATCAAACAAGATAAAACTACACTGTCTAGCTTCAAGATTATCAGTTCGATTTTATAAGTTGTTCATTAGCACAATAATTTCACTATTAAGAAAAATATTTATACATTATAATGTATATTGCCTTTAAGTATATTCTTCAGACTTTTCCAAATAAAGGATCCATAATTATAGACACCATGAATAATTTTCACCATGTTAGAACCACAAAATATATTCTATAACAAAAAATTTAAAATGTTGTATGGCTTACAATGTCTGTCTGTACAATGAAAATACCTTTTTAAAGTTTTGTCACTTCTCATTTTCATCCTTTAAATTACAGAATTCTTAGAGTTTATCATTTTTCTTTACCACTCTCTTTTGTCACAGAAGATACCATGAAAAATAAAGTGCCTCAAACTCTTTTCAATGTGTCTTTTAACTCGGTGTAAACGTGGCGCATTTCCTTTTCGGCAGGAATACGGGGTTACTCACATAAGAAGAGGTTACACCTCTCCATCTGTCATCTATTCTTTTTACACCTCCACTGAGCATGGGCATCCTAGGTTCATTCAGAGGTATCTTCTTCCCATACCCCAGGATGATACTCAAGAAAGTCTTTCATCTAAATTATTCTCCCTATCTTCCTCCCAGCGCATTTAGTCATTTTAAGTTCACTGCCCGTTTTCTTCTGATGTATGGTACTCTGGTGTAGTGCTGTGTCACTCGGTAGCTCTTCCCAGGAATAGTTCCAGCTGAGGAAGTGTAACTTGAAAACTGTATTTAATGATGTCAAGAGCCTCTCTCTTCTCTCTTTCTAAAAGCTTTATTAGCACTGTATTTCGAGATGGCAACGATGTCACATTTTTCCATACATCACTGAAGACCTGGCAGAGGTTGATGAGAACTGCAAATGCTCTCTTGGATTCAGCACTGTGGCTCCCAGGCCTTTTACATACTTGTGACTTTTTGTCCCTGTCTGCACTTGTGCATTCCTTCCTGGACTTCTACGTGCTATTTGGCATTCTTTCTCTAATTGTATTTTCTTGGGAATTTCTGAAATCATTCCAAGAATTACTTCTGAGTGCTTTATCTCTTCCTTATCACAGTCATCTAAATTTGACCACAAGTCTCTTAAATCATTCAAAATGCTTTGTTCAAACCTGTTTTAGAATATGTGAATTGATTCTGCTTTCTTATTTTAAGAAAGAAAGAAAAGAAAATTTTAAAAAAGGCTGATGCTGCTTTCTTGTTTACTTTTCTCTGTCCTTATTGAATTTGCTTATTTTTTCTAAATTATCTGTATCTTGATTTCTATTATCTCTTTTTTTTAAATCTATATGTATAAGAGAAGCCACAATACAGTGAAATGCCCTTAAAGAGAGAAGCAACACTAAAACCTTAACTCTCCCTTAAACTTCAAGCAAGTGTCTGTTCAACTATGGACTTCATTTTCCTCATATATAAGGATGAGTTTGGGATACTTTGTGAAGTGACAGCAATTCTGTAATTCTAAGAATCCGTCTCTTTCTGTGTCCGTCTGTCCTTCTCTCTTTCTTGAGCTAAAGTAGAATCCTTTACATCCTTCTAGCATCCAGCTTTAAAATCTTCCATAGTATTCTACTAATTTTGCTTATTCCTGTACTTGGTTAACTACTTTTTTATTTGTAGTCTGATCTCTAGAGAAACAACATTGTAACATTTATAAATAACCTGCTCTGTAAGCTTAAAAGCTGGCAGTATTTGTTTAGCATCCCGTTTGTAAGTAGAGGCACAGGTGTGTGTACACAGAAGCACATACACTCCACTGCCTTTGGAGTCATACTGGTGTATGTTCCAACTCCACCTGGACACTTGTGGACAAGTCACTTTTTTGTCAAGTCTTAGTTTCCTTCAATGTGAAAAGAAAGTGACATTTCTTCCTCAGGGCTCTATTTGGATGATCACAAAGCATAATGAATGCATGATATTTAATTCAGTACAAGCACATAGTAAGTGCTTCACCTCATTATTAGTATTATTTGAAATGTAACATAATTTCTGGAAACAAACAGCCTTTCTTGGTCCTCCACAAAGGCACCCTAACTATAACATGGTGGAAAGGTAGAGTTTCACAAATCCCTGGATCTATTTTTAATAACCTCTAGTGGTGTTCTTTATTTGAAGATTTTCTAGCAGTGATAAAGGGATTTGTTGGCAATGAGCAAATCTATGCTCTATAAAATAAAAAAAAACTATGAAAACTTTATTATATGCTTTTGTTGTCAGCTCCCATTCACTTTTTCAGTGAGCAGCTGATATATCTGTTAGACAGTGGAATTAAGAGAGCGTTTTTTGTTTTGTGTCTCCATGAAAATGCTCCTGGTTTTGCCTCAGGGAGAGTTCTTCTGTTTTGCCCACCTTTATCCTACCACCGCCAACACTCACTCACCTACTTCCCTCCTTCCTTCCCCTGTGTTTTCCTTCCCCTTTCCTGCAACAGAAGACCATCCTCCATTCGTGCCCCAGATATTTGTACAACTCCTGGCCCATTCTGGGGCTTCTGCTCTGCACTCATTCTTGTCCCTCCAGCGTTATTGATTCTTTCTTCCCTTTCACGATTTCCATCTGCTGCTGACATGTCTAGTGTCCACTCTCGGTAACATAACCCTCCTTTCTCAATTATAAGTTCCCCTGTGCTTAGCATTCCATTTCTAATCTCCTTCATGGAAAAAATTTTCAAAATTTTGCTTTTGTGGTCTTTACTTCTTTACCTCCCACTAATTCCTCAAACATACAAGCATCCTTTTGCTTTTGAATCAAAGTGACTTTATGTGGCAATCGATAAAATGTCATCTTGTCAAATCCAGGTTCACTTCACTGGTCTTTCCTGCTTGGCCCCTCAGAAACATTTATAGAACACTCATTTTCACACGAAATATTTATTTCCCTTCATTTCCAATGTGTCACACAATGCTAATTTTCTGACCTTCATTGTCTTTGCTGGACTCCGCTTCTGACTTCTCAGTATTTGTTGTACTTACTTTGGCCTGTTATAGTAAAACAACAAAACAACACAAACATGGTAACATGTACCATAGACAGTTGTTTCTCACAATCTGGAGATCTCAGATCAGAATATCTACAAGGTCAGGATCTGGTGCTTATAGGTTCTATCATGTCAACTTGCACACTCCTGCGGCTGGAAAGAGCTAAAGAGCTCTTAGTTCCTGTTACAAGACACTAATTCCATTCACAAGAGCTCCAGTCTTGTGACCTAATTAACTCCCAATGGTCTTACCTCTTATTATTACCATGTTTTCAATTAGCATTTCAACATATAGATTAGGGAGGGGACACAAGCATTGACAACATTACTAGAGAGCTCAGTTCTGAGCAGTTTTTCCTCTTTTTGCATATAATGTTTGCGTGCATGCATGTACCCATACACACACGCGTGTATGTTCTCTTCCAAATTATCTTGTCTCTTGCACCAAATTCCATTCTTGACTATCTTCTTTTACTTCGACCTATAATTCCTATAGGCATCGCATAGTTAGCTGTTCTAAACAGTTTTTAAAATATAAACCTCTTGGTTTTTCTTGCAGTCTTCCTTATGGCCTTAACTGTACACCGTCTTTCTTCTGAAACAAGCTAAAACTGCAGCGACACCTTTGATCCCCCTCCCAACTTAACCTCAGAAAATCCTGTCTGCTGTTTTTATCTATGAAAGATATTTCAAAATATCCACTTTCTTCTCTCTCAGGTGGCACCATGTCCTTTAAGTCAACATCATTTTCCCAGGCAGAGAACCTGGGTGGAAAGGGGATTGAATCATACTATTCATACATTCACACGGCAAAGAGCTTCCTCTTCTTCATTGCTAGTTTTTGAAGAAGGAGTTTTAATAGATAGGAGAAGTGTAGTGTGCATTACACTTGCACTGTGAGAAGAACAAAAATGAGAAAGAAGCCAGAGCACATGGGTCAGGAAGAAATTATACTCCTTTAGCTGAAAATCCCCAAGGATTGACTAGGAAGTAAAAGTCTCATGAAAAAATATTTAAAACTTAGAAATGATTCCATGTGTTAATAAAACTGACTCCAAAATGCATCAACTTTGTCTTTCTAATTTGAATATTTTTAAATCTGTAAGATTTTAGAAACATCAAAGTCTTGATGTTTTCAATGTGCTACCGCAATGTTAGGTTTAAAATACCCTTTGATAGAAAGTTTCTCTTCAAGTGTGAAATTAGAACTTAAAATAAATCTCATTTATTCTCAGTCCTTTCCCTCTTGCAACCCCACATTTCCGACTCTCACAGAGTCCAAAGAACAGTAGTTTGAGACTCTACTGTATAATCTCTTCATAGAGAGATAGATTGCTGTCGTGTTAGCACATTGTTGGTGCATGAGCTAGCAAGTCTCTCTCCCCTTATTTATTCTTCCATTTTCCCTGTGGTCACATCTGCTGATTTGTTTGTTTTGCTTGAACTGTCTTAAGTGGCGTAGCACATTCTGGAACCGTAAACCAGGCAGGTGATGCAATGGATGATGGGAAAAATGCCGCCCTCTGGAGTCCTCCACTCAGTGTAGACCGTGAAGTTGGGCAGTTGACTGTCCCTGCTCCTCAGTGAGACTCCATCCACAAGCGCTGCAGCCCTGGGCTTTCTCCAAGGCTTTCAGAGGAAGAAACACTTTTAAAAATATTATTTTAAAGTTGGGGAAATTACAGACAAGAAGAAAAAAGAGACAAAAAAAACCCCAAAGCAATAATAATATTGGCCTTCAAAACTAGATGATAATAACTTAACAATGGTTGTTATATAGTGTTATCTTCAAAAGAGTTGCTTAGATTACCAGATATAGACATGCAAAACTGATCTGATCATGAGTATTAACTGTTCTTTCCAAGGACTAATAGAACTAGTAGTGTGATCATCTTAGTTGTCATATCTATCTATCTATCTATCTATCTATCTATCTATCTATCTATCATCTATCTGTCTATGACATATCTATCTGTCTATCATCTATCTATATCTCCAAATTTATATCTTTGTTCTTTTCTGTTAAGAGGAAGAAACTCTCATTTTGTGTTCTCCTCCGATTTTCTATCTTTTTCTAATTTCTACTGCCAGATAACCTTTTTCCTGTCCTCCAGCTTCCAAGAAAACTTTTTGTTCCAGTTATTCCTTCAGGTATCTCTCTGCCAGTCAAAATTGCAATGCTACTGTACCCACAGTACATTCTTAGTGCAGCAGGCTGGGGACGTGGCTCAGGGGCATTAGTGTCTGCCTGGCAAGAGCAAAGTCCTGAGTTTGATTATTGGTACAAAAAACAAAAACGAAAACAAAACCCTCAGACTTGACCTATTCTTACTGCAATGCTGTTAGATTTGTTTTCATCAGTTGCCTCTTAATTCCCTCTTGTCCTGGGGTCATTCTGGTCATCGTTTCCAATTGTTTTTCACCTACTTCTGCTGAAATTCTGTGTTTTCACCATTGTCAGTCCCAGTATCTCCTAGAGAGATACTCTTTTCTCCAGAGAGTGTTTTAGCTTCTCTATGTGCTTGCGTAGAAGGGTGACCCAGATTCTCATTATTTTATATTCAATTAGCATAAATCTGTTTGTGTCAAAATCCTGTTTCTCTTAAATCGTATTAATTTTTGTGACCATGATAGGGAGAAAATGATGACATTGTCTTAGCAATATAGGTCACCCTGCAAGATGCAAAACTTTTACTTGCTTTCTCATATTCTAGTTTTTGCCTGTTCAGGGAAAAAAATTACTGAACGCATTGCAAAGTTCCTCGTCTCCTTTTTTCTCTTATGCATTCTCCAAAGTTGAATCCATTCTTTTTCATCCAAACTGAAGTATACAGCAAATTCATTATTAACAAGGATTTCAGTTGTCTCAAACATGCCCTTATGTTCAGTCCAGCTGAGTTTCTAATCAGAGTTCCCTCGTTGAATGACACTTCTGAGCCCACTGTGGCAAGTTTTTACTGGGCGGGCTTCTTCCCTTAAAGGCTTCATCAGCAGCCTTCCTGTCTTCTTGGATAATGAACAAGTTCTTTCACACTGTTTCTTAACTCCTCCCTAGGTTAGTCCTTCTTTAAAAACGACAACAACAACCAGCTAAAGTAATAGAGTCAGTTTGCTTTCTTTTCCACACTAACTCAGCTTCTCAGCGCCTGCACACACTTTCGTGGTTCATATTTACAGGTGACCTAGACATTGACAGTGAGCATGACCTGGGCCCAGGCATGTTGCCAAGAGGGCTTTGAAGGCAGATTTGGTGTGGCAGCTCCACTGTGCTCCTTCGGAAAGGGTCTTTCCTTCTTAACCAGAACCAGAGCATGAGCACACATACACTCTTCTTTCTCTGGCTCCTCTAATAACTGAACTACTTAGTGAGTCTTTAGCCTTAGATCAAAAAATGGAGGCACCAAAACTTCTTTTAGGATTTCTGCATACTTTACTCCTAACATCACCCCTAAATCGAATCGACACACTGTCTTCACTCTTTCCTCTTCTTTCATTGATTATCACAGGATTAGCCTTGCTGTCTCATCAGAAATACAAGCTTCTCATACAGGGAAAAGAAGGTCCAAAAGCTAAACTTACTGAGAGTCTGTTTAAACTGTATTGGTTCCAGTATAAGTTAAAATGAAAGAGATCTGAAAATTAAAGAGATCTGCTGTGATCGTTGAGCATGATATTGCAATCAATGAAACTGACAAACAAACAAAATTAAACAAAAATTACTTCCTAGCTCCACATAGATCTTAATAAAGACATAGTCATTCTGTGAGAACTGGGGTATGGTGTTAGCAGAAGTCAGAATTTAAAATTCCTGCACTTCTGGATGATAAAGTGCTACCCCATGACAAGGCTTTAGAAACTCTAGATAAAGGGGGAGGCGGGCTGGGGAGAGAGGCAGTAAGGAGTAAAATGTGCTGACCATGCAGTCACAAGTAGTTTAGATACTATTCATTCATATACATATTTGAAATCTTTTAAAATACATATTTAACTATCTTTTCAGCTCTTTCCGCCATGCTAAGCTTCTGTACGCAGCTGGATAGCTGCTCGAAAAATTCACATGGCTCTTTTCTCTTCCCAGATTTTCTTTCACATGTCAATAGCTGCAAGTCAGGGCTTCATAAATTCACCAGTGCAGCAGGCTCTGTCTGCACAGTGCTTCCCAACTTCCTTCCTGCATGCTTATGCTATGACTTCATCCACACCAAACCTTCCCCCAAAAGCCAAAATTCCCCATTGTTGAAACATCACACTGTTCAGGAAAAAAAAAAGGGTTGATGTAATCTGCTTCTCTATACAAAGGAAAAAGTCCAAAAACGGATCCAACTATAGAGAACAGAATCATCCCCCATTTAAACAGACGTTGGAAAGAAAATAATATATACAGACACTTTTCTTGTTAAAAACTATTCATATTACTTGACCATTCTCTTGCACAAAAAATAGCTGGAGTGATATCTTCTCGTTCTGTTTCTGTGATGTTTTAATGTAACCTTTCTACATAAAGGTCTAGAGTTAATGTCAATCTCAAGTTTAGTGTGTACAAAGCATTTCTGAATGCAGTAGTGAAAGAAGTACTGGTTACAGAGAAGTCAATCTCTGTGCTATCATTGTTTCAGTGACATTACACAGTCACTTACTGTCTTAGGTTGGATTCTTCAGAAACATACCCTGATCCAAAGATTTCAATACAAATAGAAGCTGAGTGGGAAAAGAAAACAGAAAAAGGAAAGAAGTTAAGAATAAATATGTTATGAATCAATTTCTCATTGTGGGTAACTAGAGCCTAATCCTGCAGGGAAACTCTGGGAAATAAAACAGAAGGCACAACTCCTAGTTATTTAGTCTCAAGATTAGGAAGCCGTCATATTCAAAGAGCAACTGATATTGAAATATTGGTTATCAGATTAGAATAGAGAGCAAAGGATCTGTTAGGCAGATCAAGCTTCCACTCAGAGTTGCAAGGTCTGTCAGTCACAAGAAATGTAAGGGTGGAGGGAAGAGGGAATTCTGAAGTTCCAGGGCCAGCGCGCTTGTTGTGTTTCGCTAGAACCTTGCACAACTCGGATTCCCTCATACTCCATCTCGTCACTAATTCAGTGTCTTCTTTAAAACTAAAAAAAGAATTGTCTGTGGGATACCGTTCCCTCCCCATTACCTCAGGAGGTCATGAGGGTTCACATCATCCATTCCCTTCCTTTAGGGTACACGCTCACAAGCTTCCTCAGAGAGTGTTTTAGCTTCTCTAATGTGCTTGCCTAAAAGGGTGGCCCAGGGTCTCATTATTTTATATTCAATTAGTATAAATCTGTTTGTGTCAAAATCCTGTTTATCTTAAATCGTATTAATTTTTGTGACCATGACAGGGAGAAAATGATGACATAGCCTTAGCAATATGAGGTCACACTGCAAAATGCAAAAGACAGGTTGGCAGAGACAAAGCTCTACCTGTGACAGAAAGGCTCTGTGGAGACTAAGGAAGCAGAAAGGAATTCAGTTGCAGAGACAGAGAGACACAGACAGAGAAAGAGAAGGAGGCAGAGCCGGAGACAGACAGAGGCAAACTGTTTGTAGGAAGAAGTTGTTCTATAAGAGAAAGAACAGATCCAGCCTTGTTAGCCTAATTAGAGATTTTCATAAGCAAAATAACCTTGTGACAGAGTAAAAGTTCTCTCAGAAGTAAATTGCATTTGTATGATAAGTTATCAATTATATCTTTGAAAATACCATTATTCTCCAAAAAAGACACTTTATATTTGCATAAACATTCTCTATTTGCCTTTCCTTTTTCATTTGATGTTATGTTTAAATATAATTATTTTAACTAAAAAGTCTTCCTGTAGAAACTTTTGTGAGACTACTGTAAAATTTATCTGCACTTTTCAGAAGCTGTTCAGTCTATAACTAAGAAAGAGCTACTATATTCTGTCTCCCAGTGCCAGTAACACAGAAACATAAGCACAACCTTAGCTGCATCTGAGAAGTCTACTTACAAATGCCTCAAACCTCAAAGTGCTAAGAAAAATAATGGGCAAAGTCACACTTGGTAAAAAGACATGGTGGGATCTTTCATGTTTTTTACAAAGGCCAGAGATGAAAAGAGAAGAGTCATTAATGACAACAAATACCTGTCACAAGTCTTAGAGCTCAACAAACTAGGACTCACAACTACACCCAACATTCAAGATTAATGCTTTTTTTCATTCATGTGTGGAACCTTAGACATGATGGAAGGTCTATTTCTTGACTACGTCTGTTTTGTGCTCTTCCCAAAGACAAAGAAATGTTTCTTTTCCTTCAGTTTTTGGGGATGGCTCCACCAAATTTTCATCCTTACATTCAGGGAAAAACTGACACTGTAAAGAAGATTGACTTAATGTGTCTTACTGTGTACATGCATATACACACGCGTGGCTTTACACACAATATGTTATTTTTTAACTTGACTATGCTTTTCTTCTACTAACATGCATGCATCGTTATACAGTTTTACAGAGGCAATATACCAAGTAAGCGAGGCTTTTATTTTTTCTTTTGTACCCCTCTCCTGATCACTTTGGATGATGTTATGTTAAGGGGAATAAACAGCCACAGAAAGACAAATACATCATGTCTCATTCACAGATAAAATCCAACACAGTTGGTCTCAGAAGTAGAGAGCAGAATTAGCATCTTGGGAGGACTTTGAAACTAATTCCCTTCAAAGGGTTGTAAAAAGATTATCTTTCTCTATCTATCATCTAATATATCTATATAAATATAGATATAAATATAGATATAGGATACATGCATAATCTTTTCAAGAGTAAGAAAACTCAAGTATGTATTTTCCAGACTCATTTTCCTTTTCTAGCATTGGGTTTCAAGGACTTTGCTTTCTGCCTATTGAGAGACTCAAGGTGGAAAGAATGTAAATCCTTGAAAGAATGTGACCTGATCGGTCACTGCTAATCAGGAAACCAAATATTTATTTTGCTAAGCCACTGAAATTTGCACTTTAGTTGTTACAGTGATAGCTGACATTAGTCTAACAAAATTATCACAAATATAATGTGCCCAGAATACAATGCTATTTTCCCGTTATCTTTCCATAATCTCACCATCTCATTATTTCATCAACTATAACCAATTGCTCAGTTTGTCAAGTTCAATGCCTCAGTGTTGCTACTCCAACACGCATTTCTAAAATGTCAAGCACGTCATAACAACTGTCTGCCTACAACCATTCAAATGTTAGTCAGTCAATTGAGACAAAATTCCAACTGTCTAACCACAGTCCTCTGACCCACTGTTTTTTGTTTCCCCAGTAGACTCCTAGTCCCTTGAGGTACAGCTATTTTGACCTTTTTCCAGTGTTTTCACATGTGCCACTCTCAAAACCTCTGAGCATGTCACACCTCATTCTGCAATGTTTTTCATGCCTTATCTGAGCTGGTCAGTTTAGATCTCCGTTCACATGTTCTTCCCATCTCGGCACGCTCTTTCCAACTTCACCATATAACAGCTTCTTTCTTTTACTTCCTCTGCCTGAAGATTTATATAAAATTTTTATTTAGATTTCTTTTATCTCATCCTGCCTACTCTTAAATGACACCTTACTATACTTCATATATATGCAAAATAGAACCCACATGTAATTTATACATAAATATGCATGTATGAGCAATGCATTCTCAAATATTTTCATTAATAGAGATGAGCCATTGAAGATTTAAAAATAGCAAACCTGATCCATAAGGAAAGTGTCTGTTTTTGCATACTTCAAGGCCCCTGGGCATGACTGCCCTCAATAAATACTTGTGCAGCAGGTAAATAAATTATAAGAATATCCAATTGACTCTTTAATTAGTTGGAATGACTATGTATATTCTACAGTAACTAAAACTGCATTTGTAAACAAATTATTCTGGGCTTACTTTATTAGAAAAAAATCGATTCATAAATAATAGCATCAATTTGCATGTAAACAATGTTACAAAGTATTTTAAGATTATTTTGTCTCTTTCAAAATGGTTAAATGCCCCCCTCATCTTCTTTAAACTACTATCAATTCAGTTAAAATTTCTTAGAGTTCATACAAAAGAAAATGTCAATTTCAGAAAATGATCACAAATTCTAAATTAAGGAGAATCTGAATCAAGACAACTTTACCAACAACAAATCACCAAAAACTAGTCTCCCTGATGACAAATATAACTTTTAAGTAATTTGTGTTTTCGAAAGTGATTTGTTAAGTTCTATTGTACGTTTGTATTTTAGGAAGCATTAAAATAATTATTGTTATTTAAAAATCCATACCTTTACTATAATATGCAATGTTTTTCTAATTATTCAAATTACATAGTTGTTTATTTCCTTTACTATCTAATTGTTGTCTTGTTTTTAATGTAATATTTTATATACAACAGTATTTTATTTAAACCTCTGTTTAAATGAACCTCCGTGTTCACTTTTTTCTTTTTCTCTTTCTCACTCAGCTGTAAGAACTCACATTTCTGCTGCTAACAAGCTTATTCTTATGAAATGCCAGGAAGTTTAACAGGATCACTGCCTCGTCTGTCTCCCAGTTTTTCTGCAGTCAAAATGGGAAAGATAAGTTAAAGAATAAATTCAGTAGCTGGTAACAAATGCTCACCTTGTTATACAACCACTAGCAAGGCTTTTTATTTTATTAGTCAGCTCATTCAATAATTAATAGCTAATAAAGACTTCCATATCAAATGTTATTATTCAGGAGTAAACACACAGACTTAGGTCCTGCCTTCATGGAGTTCATTGATTAGTAAAGCAGAGAGCTTTTTAAATTGCTTTATAAAGCTTATTTGAATAGTTTAGTTGTATACAATAATCACATTCATCATAGGGAACTTGTACCTTTACATGGTTTGTCTCAGTTCTTTTGTTTTTCTCCTATTCTGCTCTTCTCCCCTTAACCCCTTTATTATTCCCAAAGCTTTTCTTCCCTTTTATTCTCTTACTGTTTTCTCCTCTTATCCTCCCTCTCCATTCCCTTTTCCTTTTAAATATTTATTCCTATTTCACAATATCTATTATATATTTTGGTTTTTATTTACACTTGCATTTTTTCATGCCAAAGGAACAATTTGCCTATAAACAGATAAGTGTGTCCTTACACGTGGGATAAGTGCTAAAAATCCAGTCATATTCTAGCCAAAAACTGAGTTAATAAATAACACTAATAAAAATGGAAAATATTTTTTTAAAAACTCATTTTGGATTTGTAAACCTAAGTGAAACCTTCCTGATCAAAAGTCAAACATTGCTGTGCTAATGTAGTCTTGGTAATATCAACATATCACACCTTATTTTCCCCACCAACATTTACCTCAGTACTTTTTGTTTCATGCTAATTCTGAATAAGAAGTATGAAGAACAAGTTAGGTCATGACCATTAGAGAAATTCAGCATGTATCTTGTTTATTGCACGTGTAGATAGTAAACTGCTTATGCTGTAAACATTTGTGAAATTAAGGTAAATCTGGGGGGAAAAGGCAGATAAAAGTACTCATGGTGAAATAACAATTAATTTAGACACTGAGTTTGTGCATATATATATATATAGATAGATACTAATATATAAAGGCACACTAATCTATCTATATAAATAGATACACATTAAGAGCTATCTATATATCTATTTCTAAGTCTATCTATATCTATCTATGTATATTAGTCAAATGCTATCAGGTTATTTCATAGTTAAATGAATGCCTTTTCCAAAGCACATCTAACTTATGATGGCCAGTAAAATCCAATCAACTCTTGAGGTACACAAGCACCAAGCTAAGATAGCATTTTCAGTAGCCCCAATTTATTTAACATCATCTAAGGAATAATTTCTCTTCGTTCTCTGCTATAAAATATAGTAATTATCTTTTTCAGAGCTTCCAGCATAATTATCAATTTAATCCAAAAGACAAATGAGAACACAGTTTAATTATTACTATTAGTTCAGAAAATATCATATGGTCATTCACTCAAGAAGAGACATCCAAAAGAGGATTTTCCACATGGAACAGCAGCAGTTTTCAACACCCTTTTCATTTCTTCTTTTTTTTTTCTGTTCTTTTCTTTTCCTTTCAATGGACATTCTTCTTATAAATATTATTATTACAGAGTTCCTTTTACCCAACACATAGGAAATATGTCATTATATAGATATTCAGGTACACTGTTAAATTATTTCTCCATGATTAGTCTAGCTAAGGTGACATTGGTGGATTATACTTAATATATTTTTATTGTAATAATTATGGGGTGGTCTAACATTATAAAAATATGTTCATTCTTCTACTTAGATTTTATTCTCTAATTCAATTTGTATTGATTTAAATATTATTTTTACATGTACTATGTCTATAAATTTCTGAATTTTAGAGATTTACAACTGTTACTTTTCTGTCAAGTATTATCTAATTTTCTTTTTTGCCTTTATTTCTTGTGATTATCATTTATCTCATAATACAGGAGGATAATGGTAACCCTTAACTATTCTAATTAAAATTTTACATGTGGCATTTTGTATGTTATTATAGATTTTTCATATTCTTAGGGACTAAGATAATTTGTTTTGTATATCCTAAATTATTAAGTGTTGTGGATTGTGTCTAGATGTCCTCCCAAAGTCTCATGCAGTCATGGGTGGTGGTTTTTCAGAGGTGGCTGGATATACAGTGTGTGAAAGGATTAAATGCGTATGATTACTAAACTAGTCTGCTGACTGATTTGCCACCTGCCCTAAGACAGGTAGCCTAGATAGAACATAAAAGAGTCATAAAGAAGCCGCTATTGTTTGTTGGGTTTTTTCCTTGCTTTTGCTGTCTTTTGCCTGCTATGAACTATTTCTCCTCTGCAGTGCTTCTCTGACATGCCACTCTGGCTTGGAGACGGCTGACTGTGGACAGAAACCTCTACAAACTGTAAGCTAAAGAAATATTTTCTCCCTTAACTTGTGAGTGTTGGGTATTTTGTCTCAGTGAGAAGTAAGTGTATTAAGAAAGTATTTCCAGCTCTGTAAATTGAAATGGGCATATCGGTCCACTAGCTCTTTTGAAAATCAGTTACTTTTTTCCCTTGAATTTTAAGCAAACTTCCAGAATTGATATCTGCAATCTCTCGAGTGGACTGCTACTGTATTCAGAGTTCCTGAACTGATAGCATTGATAAGTACATATAAACATACCTCACAGATTTTGAAAATTTGGTTCCAGATCACAGTAATAAAGCAAACATTGTACAGCATGTCATATGATTTTTTGGTTTCCCACTGATACAATTGCTGTGTTTACATTAAATAGTAATAGTTTTTTTTTTTTTTGTACCGGGGATCAAACTCACGACCTTGCACTTGCCAGGCAGGCGCTTATGCCACTGAGCTAAATCCCCAGCCCCTAGTAATAGTATTATATCCATAAAAGCAATGTACCCCCCTTAATTTAAAAGTACTTTTTTTGCTAAAATTGTTAACCATTATCTGAGCCTTCAACAAGTCAAACTATTTTTCCTGGCGGTGAAAGGTTTTCCTTAGGGTTGATGGCTGCTGACTTCTTAAACAACTGTGAAATTTGCTACAACAATTGACTCTTCTTTTCATGCATTACTTCTCTGTAACCTGTGAATGCACAGACTCCCTTCAATATCAAAGCTAATCCTTTTAAAGTTTAGCACTGTTTTATCAACTAAGTTCATATAATATTCTAAATCTTTGTTTTCATTTCAGCAGTGGTTGCAACATCTTTACCAGGAATCAGTTCCATCTTAAGCAATCCCTACTTTTGCCTGGTACATTAAATTTTACCATGAGATTTCTGCAGTTCAGTTACATGGTCAGGTTCAGTTTCTGTATTGAAAGACTTTTTTAATGCAGTTGTCTTCATTAGTGATTATATCTAGATCATAAGGGTCTCTAGCTGTAGCTTTAACATCAGCAAATTCTGCTTTAGCTTGCATTTTTATGTCATAAAACTGGTTCTTTTTTAAACCTTCAACCTCTTATCGTTTCAAGCTTTCTTCCACAGCTTCCTCAACCCTCTTAGCCTTCTTAAAATTGCAAAGAATTAGACTGTGCTTAAGGGAAAGTTGTAGCTGCTTTGTTGATCTATTCAGGTTATTAAAGCTTTCTTCATACAGAAATAAGGTTGCTTCACTTTCTTATCATCTGTCGGTTCAGTGGAGTAGCACATTTAATTTCCTTCTAGAACCTGTCCTTTGCATTTATAATTTGGCTAACTGTTTGGCAAAAGTGACCTGGCTTTCTCTCCATCTCCATTTTCAAAATGTTTTCTTCACTAAGTTTAATTATTTCTAGTTTTTCATTTACAGTGAGGGATATTTTCCATTCACTTGAGCAGGTAGGAGTCACTGATGGGTTGCTAATTTCAATATTATTGTGTTCCAAGGAATAAGGAGACCCAAAGAGAAGAGGGATATGAAAGAAAGGTTGGTCAAAGAAGCAGTCAGGATATATGCACATTTATCCATTAAGTTCACCATCATATGTTGGTACTATTCCTCATGCTTCAAAATGATTACAATAACAACATGGAAGATCATTAACCACAGAACATCATAACAAATATAGTATTACCAAATTTTTAAATACTGCATAGATACCAATAGGTGACACAGATACTAAATGAACACATGCCACAGGAAAAATGGTGCTGAAAACTTGCTTGAAGTAGAGTTGCCACAAACCTTTGATTTGTAAAACTGTAGTATATATGAGGTAAAACAAAGTCAAATGAAATGCATATAAAATGTTAAATAGATATAAATAAGTAAATGCAACTTTGACCAAACACCTTACTCTGCTGACAGGTCTAGGTACACCACGTGCTGGATTCCAATATAGGCTACCCTGGTTTCCTCAAAAAGGTCTAGGATTAAGACTGAGGCCAATATCTGAAGACAATTCTTCTTCTGAAAAGATTTCAGTCTATGGCAATGTCAAGATCAGCATTTCTTCAGTCCTCTCTGTGCTGTTCCACAATCAGCCTCACTCACTGGTGATGTAAAACTCACTAGGCACATTGCACTTTCAATTGGAAGCTATTCTAGACCATTTCAAGGAAAAGGTCATTTTCCAACATTAGAGGAGCAAAGTGCAGAATAGATAATCCTCAAGAGAAGAAGAAAAGTTGAGGAGAGAATAGAAAAACTAGTATCTTCATGATCATGCATTACTATGGCAAGGGATCAGATATACTGCATACATGTCTGAGTCAATTCAAGTAAAATTTATTCTAAACATGTTTTAAATCTTTTTGTTATGGAGAATTTCAAACATAAAGAAAAACTAAATAAGCAAAACTAAGATTAAAAATCACATAAGAATATTATTGTGATATATATCATTCTAAACATTTTTCTACATAATACCAGAGTCAGTTTGTGACAACTTGGAAACCCCATATAGCCTTACATAGGACTTATTATGGAGAACAGGGCTAGAAGTGAACACCCTCAGAATGATAAATTCGGGAGTACATGGAGTGTTGGTGCTAAAGATTTTTGCCTGAGAAAAACACAGACTGTCCTTCCTCATGCCTTGAAGAGGGCTTGGTGGGAGGCAGGAATGTCAGTAACAGAGGAGAATGAAGGAGCAGGAAACTAGTCCTCAGCACAAGGAGTTTCCGGGTCAATGTGAACAGACAAAATGAGCTGGAAAAAAAGGAACTTGGTATATATGATGAATTAAATATATTATAATATAGATATCTTGGATTAGTACAAAATGAATTATTTTACAGGAAATACTGCTAGATCAATTGTTTAGCTCTTCAGATTTTTTGCATGACTGTCTTTGTTACAGAAATGTTTTAAGATGTCCTGATAGGTATCAAATAACAAAATAAAAAACTTAAGATTGGAGAAATTGGGGAAAAAATAAGACAAAAAAGAGAAGAGAGGTTAATTCCCTTTTTTCTCTTGAAAGAAAACAAGTTTTACTTTTATAATCAGGATATTCTAATAAAACATCACTATAATATTAGCCACCTTTGTTTTCTGGGCCTTGACTTATACCAGGCGTGCCACAGAGCACCTGCAAGCTCAGCTCCCTGAGGTAGGTCACAGGGACACCTGGAGCCCATCCTACCCACTGAGGTTAATTCTTTAATGTATACTTTGAAATACTATATACTTCATGGAGATGGCCCATAAACATTAAATTTCTAGTGTCCAATGGGAAGACAGAAAGTGGTGTTTGTTACTTGACTCATAAAAACACACTAGTTATAAGGAAAAGTATGAATACTTGTATATTGACTCTTTTTTTAATATAAAACTATTGACCACTGCTCACCATTATTTACAATAAAGTAACATTCTGACGACTACAAAGTTGTTTTCATGGCTTCTGCTGAAAACAGTAACCCAAATACTGAAAAGGTTGAGCCTACATGTAATGAACAAGTTGGGGTCAAGAAGAACACACAGGTCAGTAACTTTAGATTACAAGTTTGTTCACTCAGTGATTCAGGCAGGTGCTAAACTGTGAGCACCTCTAACCACTCAGTAGGTCACCATAAACCAAGTCTTTAGACATCCACAAATCCTGACTCCTGAGTACGTATTTTTGTTGCATAGCAATGGGTCATGAGGAATCTTTAATGTTCTCTTAACAAGTCTTCCTTAGCTAATTCAAACAAACTAGGTTTTGACTTGTTACCTTGTTTGGGTGGGGAGGTTGTTGGTACAGATAACAATTCTTCTTTTCAGGAATTTTGCAAGTAAACTGCTGCATTTTTTTGACTTAAAGACATAGACAGAGATTCTGATAAGGCTGTTTTTAAAATATCCACTTTAAATAGTCCTATTAACCACAGAACCACCTGTTTAACTTGAAAGGTTATGGCTTCAGGAAAACATTTAACTGGAAGTGATTTATTTCTTAGATTACACAGAAATGAGAGCATCTCAAACATGAACTTATCACCCATAGTTTTTGTTTTGGTGACTGCTTAAAAACAAAACAAAAACCATTTATATAAGTATTTTATTTATACACACACAAACAAAAAACTCAAGAATGCCCCGTAAGCACGTAAGTTGTGACATGAGTTCTGGTTGAATTTGACTATGGACAATTCCCCTAACATTTAGAAAAGCAGAGGAAATGTATCAGGTTACTAAATGCTCTTTACTGACAAAGAAAGCAACTACAAAAGCTTTTATTTGTTCAAAGAAACCAGTGCTAATAGATGCAAAAGAAACAAAACCCAACCAAGTCTCCTAAATACTACTTTCTAAACCAACATATTAAACTTGGTTTTCATTAAAATGCTGTTTTTTTCACACCAGTAAATCAAAACCAAGACCCATTATTACCCATATATATATATATATATATATATATATATATATATATGATGTAAGTTATTGAGCTTCATCTTCTGGACAAGAATGCCAAGTTAGTCTCTCTTCATAAAAAGCAATTACAACTTGAGGACACTTCATATCTGCCTCTTTTGCCAGCACCCAGTCAGCCTCATCTGAATCTTTGCATTTCATGAGAAGCATCAATTCCCCACTACTGTCTGTGGCACCAATTACTTGTTCAGGATCAAGACCTCTAGCAAAGCCTCTAGGTTTGTCAGCAGCAACTCTTTTTTCTTTGACTTGCTATCATCATCATTGGATTCACTGTCAGATAAAGATTTTCATTTTGTACCATCTTTTTCTTTACCAGTTTTTTGAGAATTAAGAAATGCTTCAATTAATTCTGGACAATCTAAATTTTCTTCAGGTTCCCATGTGTTTCGGCATCTGTAAATCCCTTCCACTTCAAAAAATATTCCACCTCCCCATTCACTACACATTGGTCCAGTACTTTTTCTACCACAAATTCTTCAGGCTCTGCTTCCTCAACTTTTTTCCGTTTTGTTTCTTTCCCATTTTTTGCAATGTAGGTTTATTGGATGCCATTTTTTATTGCAGACTTGAAGAGCTATTATTCACCGCCTTGGAATCTCATTACTTCGAGGTAAGCAGGGCAAGTAATTTTAAAGAATTTAGATGAAATAACTAGCTGGTTAATGTGTCCATATAAATATCATGGCTATTTATTTAATAGTAATAATTAAATATTTAGATGATAATATGTTTAATGCCTAATACCCTTGCTAAAATATAAACTCTGAGGCAGAAAGATGTCACACATCACAGTACTGCAACATTCTAGGTATTTACAACCCACTACTGCTACAAGCAGCATGAGACTTACATAGAATCTATAAATTTATACAGATCTGTAACATCACAAGAGTGACACATACATCAGACATCACATCCAGTGATTTAATGGTTTATAAAAGGGAATTAAGTGAACATCTATTTTATTTAAAGAATAGACTAACACTTGAGGGCTCACATAATTAGATTCTATCTCTTGAGTTGGACATGCAAGCAATAACTAACAAAAAATTTTAAGAGATTCTTGATAGTGTTAAGCTCAGGAATTCCTCCCTAGTTGCTGCTTTTAACTTAAACGTTTAATTATATACTTTCTCATTCTGCAAAATTTGAAGCAGTAGCCTTTGGCTAATGAACTGGGAAGAGTATGTCTTCCAGGTATTAATCTCCAAGTGGTATTGTGTTCATTAAACAAATGAATCTCCCAGTAATGAAGATGTTGGTATCTGTGAAACTCATACTCCAGGGTGTGGGCTTTCTCTTATGTGGCACACTCTGCCTATTGTTAGATTACAAGAGGGAAAAAAAGAGGAAGAAATACTTGAGCCTCCTTCTTTATTCATCCTTGTTTTCTTCATACATAATATTTTTCAGATTTCTAAATAAGTAAAAGAATATAATAGTCTGTATTTTAAAATTGTCATGTATTTTTTGAATTATTTGATACAATGTCCAATAGTATTATTTTTCCCAAATAAGCTAACAAAAATAATGGTCTTTGACATTCTAACATCTCCCGTTCATGAGTAAGGAAGAGGTCAGAGTAAGTTATAGTAATATGACAGTGAACTCTGTGTTTAATATATAAACTCTAGGGACAACTTCTTATTGGTGGCATTTTTTTCAGGTAATATATATATATATATATATATATATATATAAAATTAATACAGCAGTGATATATGCATCTAGGAAGAAAACAACTCCTATTAATGTCACTTTAGATAATATAAATAGAATACTTCAGACAATATGCATAGTACAAATAAATACATTTAAATAATTACTTTTGAATTCTAAATTTTTTAAAAAGTTTTAAAATTTCCAATAGTGAAAAATTCCATTTCAATAATTATGATTGAATTTGATCAATTTTGCATTCAATCCAAGATATCAAACTAAACGCAGTTAATATTTAACTTGCCTGTACTTCAAAAATTCAGAAAATCGACTAACTTTTCTGAAAAGTAGATTGCTAGGGCTTGTGTCTAGCTGTCCCCCTAAACCCTCACTTGGTCATAGATGAGCAGCTCAAAGGTCCTGGGTTCAGGTGTGACACTGAGATTAGGGCAGGGATAGCAGAAGCTCCATCCTGGGTGTGGGCGCCACCAATCCCAAGGCTCAGACTCCTCATCCTGCACGGAGCACAAGGCAGAGAGGGAAGGCAGGTTTGCTGCTGCTCCCGCGTTGGCTGCTGGCTGCCTTCCTGCCTGCCATGCTGTTTGGCATGCTGTTGGCTGCTGCTTCTCCTCTGCACTGTCACTCTGCCGTGTTGTTCTGGGTTGAAAACTAACGATGGAGTGAAGCGTCTGCAAACTGTGAGCTGAAATAACCCTTTCCTCCTTTAATTTGGGAGTCAGGCATTTTGTCTTGGCAATTAGAAAATTAACTAAGACGTAGATAAGATGAAATTATTATTTAAACAGTTATATACTTTTTTTTAAAGGAATGAAAAATAAGCCGGCACACTGGGGCCGGAACTATCAGCGATTCCTGAGCTCTGCATCATGTTGGAACTTTGGGCGCTGGGAGAACCGGCAGCCTACGGGCTGCCCTGGTGAGCGGGCTAAGGATCAGACATTGATCCCTACACCCCGCTCCCCCTGCCCCACCCCGTTAGCAAGTAGGCACCCGTGGTCTGAGTATCATTTTGGAGAATGAATGTATACAGTGTGGCAAGTAAGGGGGATTTCCTTCTACCATCTCTTTGAAGGCAAATATTTTTAACACTGTTTTGCTCAGTTTTGATTAATGGTACTGCTCTATTCAATATTCTGTTTTTAAAAGTTTGATATTTCCTTCCATTTTCCTCTACCTGATTGAAAGAACAGCTAATGTGAACAAAATGGGCTGTACTATTGAGCCCATTGCTTGTGTCCTGGTGACCTGCTCTGAGGTTCTGTGGTAGTTTTACTGCACTGCGGTCACATGGGTTTGTTCGGTCTTGTTCTGCTGTGTTTTGCTACCTTCAAAAAAAAAAAAAAAGGAGATAAAGTAACAAAATACCTCCAAAAATCTCCCAACTCTACCAAAGCTGATCCATGGATCCTGGATGAGGAGAAACTCAAAAACAAGGCAACAGAATTATATAAGGTGATTAAAAGCATATAACAACAACAAAACAAGTCAGTAAGGTACTGAGCAACCTGAAACAGGATATAACTAAGCAGATAATGGACTTGAAAAGTAAAAAGAAGAAAAGAAAGTGCTCTAGAGGATATGGCTGCATGTATGTTTAAGTGTGTAGGATTGATAACCATGTTGCTAAATTGCTACTGGATCATTGAATTTCTTTACAGTCTCACTGTTTGAATGCACACTTTGTATGCTTTAATTTTGTAACTTTAACAACTAGGTCTAAGAAGTCAATATGTAATTTATCAACTAGTGATTTCTTACTGCTTTTTTTCTCTGAGATTCTGTATTGTTTCTACCCCTTTTTCTGTTTTGCTTTTTTTTTCTCTTTAAATAAAATCTAAAAAAAAGAAAGAAAAATAGTAGATTCTTAAGATAAATAAAATAAAGGTCAGGGTGGCATATACAGATAACTATCGATAGGCCAAAAGCAATCCTGTCCATCCTGGGACACTGATAACGCAATGTGTCACTTTGTCACTTTTCTAGGAAATTCATAAGTAGGAAAGTGGAGAAAATTAAGATAGAAAAGTTTAAGACTTTAGGACAGGCATCACAGTTCCTGAGAGTTTACCAGAAAGAAAAAGTGGTACCATTACTCACTGAATAAATAAGCAAACATTAGAATGCTTCAATATGCCAGACAACATTCCAGGTTATGTTCTACCATAGGTCAACTCTAAGTAACTGAAATTATGCCTCACATGTGTAGACTGTAGTAGCCCTTGGCCAAAAGAGTTTATGACTCAAGAAAATTAAGCAACCTGGATACGAAGAAATGCCTACTAATGGCAAGAGTTACATTCATCATGAGCAAATAAGCCACCATTGAATAGCATGATGGAAACCTGAAACTGCGGATGCCAAAAAGTGAGGGTTTTCTTTGCTTTCATTTTCTATCTTGACAGAGAAGCACTTTCTACCAGGTTGTACATTACACAATGAATTACATTTCACAATTTAAAGAGCTATGATAGCATCCATTCTTTCCTCTACTAGCAGACCTGGAGCACACATGCTCTCCCTCAAAAACCCCAGCGCACACACTCCTGGTCTTTTGGTTGGGAGCTACTTGAAATCTGGAGCCAGTTGTATATTAGAAAAAGATTAACTGTAATGACAACTAAAATTTTATTTGCTTGACAAAGTTGACTAATATTGTGTAAGACCTAAAATAAAAGCTTACTTAGTAACATAAAATATGTCAGGGTTCTTAGGCTGATGTGTCAATTACTCTTCTAATCCAGCTGTTTGAAAAACTGCTGTCATGTCATCTAGCCTTATCTCAGTTAAATATCACATTTGTCCCCTGGCCCTGATCACAGTGAATGATGCAGAAGATAGGCATCCTCCTCTGTCAGCTGCTTGCTGCTCAGTGCTCACTAAAATAATCAGACCTAGAAAATATCTTAATCTAACTGTACTCTCCTACACCTGAATGGAACCTTCTTGAGAGGATAAAACAGGCCAAATATAGTTTTATGTGTGATAACCATGTTTCTTAGAAAAAACAAAATTATTACCACAAATATCCTATAAAACACATTCAAACCTCCTAAACAAAATAGAAATTCAGGCCAGGAGTGGTGGCAAACATCTATAATCCCAGCACTTGGGAGGCTGAGGTAGGAGGATTGCTGCCAGTTTGAGGCTATTCTGGGTTACAAAGTGAGTTCAAGGCCAGCCTGACTGGCATAGTGAAATAGTCAAAAAGACAAAAAAATTCATAAAATATATATTCCATCAGTAAATAAGTGAATGATAAAAAAACCAACCTACTTTTTTTATTGTATTTTGAAGGTAGTAAAATACAGCAGAACAAGACAAAACAAAGCCAACTGATACTATGCAGTGAAATTGGTACAGAATGTCACAGCAGGATAACAGTAATAGATGCCATAGTGTATCTCAGTTGTCTTCACAGTAGTTGTCTATTCAATCAGGTATAGCAAAATTAAAACAAAAACAAAACATTATAAAACACATCAAAACAGAATATTGAATGGAGCAAAACAGCTAATCAGAACAAAGCAAAACAGTGAAAACGATATTTGCCTTCAAAGAGACAGTAGAAGGAAATCTCCCATATTTGCTTTATTGAATACTCAACCTACTTTTATACTCACTAAATTATAAAGTTGATTTTACGATATGATGTTGAAAGTTGATTTATGTATTCCATATAATATTTTTATGATTTTCACAGTAGCTTTCTCTAAATTATGAAATACTGTAGTCTGAGATTTAAATATATATTTTAGAGGTACAAATACAGTTGTGCAGCTTGGTGCATTTTAATTAAAAGCTATTTTGACCCAGAAGATAACAGGTTCAAGAGTACTTTATTCAGCCCATCATAATTGAGATAGTGCAAGAGAACACACTGACTAAAATAAGCCATTAGACTATTAAATGTTGTAACTTCTTTTAATTCCACTAGATAATTATAAGACTGCAACAAAAAATGGAAGAAATATTTTTATACCTCAAGCAGACCTGACATTTGACCTTCATAGTTCATAATTTCCACAAAAACAAAATGGCTATTACCAGTCATTCAGCACTGTCATAGGTTATAAAGCAATTAAGACCTTTTCAAGGGTTCGTAAAGATTATTTTTCTTAAAATACTATGGCAAGCCACAAATGTCATTCAGCTGTATTTGTCATGTTAATGGTTTGATTGGATTACATTCATCATAAGAGCAGAACACTTAGAGGGCATATTTTTCATAATCTTTCTGTACAAATTACTGTTTCACATGCATTACTTAACAGACTATTCTGTTTCAAGGTACGAGGACATAGAGGTTTCTTTAGACTTTAGCTTTCCTCTGCTACCTTGCACTGGTGAATTAATACCACATTGCTTCCTCAGTATTTTATGCAGGCTCTTTCTGTTGCCACCGGGTCTTCATACCCATAAATTTTTATGCATGGGAAGCCACACAGCAATGACCAGAAAGGAAGCATTTGTGAAAGCCATCCATAATCATAACTAAGCCTTTTAAATGAAATGGAAGACAAGAATAATGAGCAAAGCTGTGTACTGGCCTGAGTGACAGGTACAGATAAAGTCAAGTCCTGGTTATCGAGAAAGGACAGGATGAAGCTTAGAGCGCTGAAGAGCAGTGAACAGAACGTGCTGCCTGGAGGCTCCAAAGCGGAAGCTGAGGTCTGGACGGGCAGCTTCAGTCTTCACCCACTGCCGGCAACAGATTGATGACAAGTTGTAGATGAAGTAAAAAGATAGCCCTGATCCTACGCACACAGCGTATTTCAGCAAGCCCTTTGGGAATATTAAAGTTATTGTTTTTGTTTCTTAAAGCCAGATATAGTTCCAAAGCGTAATCAAAGATCTAACCAATATTGCATTAACTCACAGGAGCTGAAATACGAAATAATGCAAACTAAGAATATATTGAAGAAGAGAGGTCTGCTGCTTAAATTAGTTTTTCATCATACTTAATATATGAGCCTATATGCTGCCTTAATCCACTCATGCTGCTGTAGCAAAATACTTTAAACTGGCTAATTCATATTGCAATGGAAATTTATTTCTCATAATTGTGGAGGCACCAGTCAGTCACATGTCTGGTGAGGGTCATTCTCTGCTTCCAAGATATTTCCTTCCTGTTGTGTCCCCTAGAAGGGATTAAAACTGTGTCCTCACATAGTAGAAGAGACAAAAGGGGACAAGAACCTTCCCTTCAATCCTGGGTCCTTTTATAAGAGTGCTAATCCCATTCATGAGGATGGAACAGTTGTGACTTAACCACCTCTTAGTATCAGGATCATATTGGTCAGCTTGCCTCTCTCTGGACACAATAATCAATCCTTGTAACATGAGGAAGAAAGGTTTAATTTAGCTCACAGCATGGGGGGAATTCATTCCTTGGTCACCTGCCTCTAAGGCAGAAACATAACTAAGCTGCTTAATTCATGATAGCTGGGAAGCAGCAAGGACAATAATTCACAAGGGACCAAGGTCACACCTCCGTGACCCACCCAGATACAACTGGTTCATGCTTCTCTAATCAGCTCAACATTTCTTAATCTAATAAAGTTAATGTATCTGTCACAGTCCAGCCCTTGTCAGTTTCTCACTCCGACATAACTCCTTAAATCATACTTACTCTCCAAATAAAGACAACAGCAAATTAATAATTTCACCTAACATAATACAACTATCCTGAATACAACCAGAAACAGAAAAATTCCCTCCCAAAGGCTCAACAGTGTTAGTATTTTTCAAAAGTCCATGTTCAGATCTCTCCTGATATTCAAGGCAAACTCTTAGGTGTGAACTTCTGTAAAACTTGCAAACAAGTTACATAATCCCAAAGTAAAATGGCACAATGTGAATATTCCCAGGAATAGGGAAACAGAAAAAAAAAAAAGACCAAAGCAAGACCAAAAACAATTAGGACAAACAATAAATCCTGTACCTCTGTGTGCAGAATCTGGGATGAAATATGGTTAAATGTAAATTCAAAGCGACATGGGTGGCCCACCCTATGGCCCTGTGAGTTGTGGCCCACAAGTTCTCTGGCAGGCTGAACTTACTTAGGACTTGACATTTTCGTTCTAAAACCATCGAGCCTTTGGGAAGCCTTCCTTTGAAATCTGGGTAGAAACCTCTCTGTCCCCACAGATCTTGTATTCTGCATGCCAGTAAAACTATTATGTCATAGAAAATGCCAGAGTCTGCTGCCAGTGGAAGGGTCAGCCAGGGTCCAAGGAACCCTGTTTTCTGAATGCCTGGATCATTGTCCTTCTCAAGCAGTGGTTCTAAGAACTCTTTCTAAAAGTTTGCCACGGTTGTGCTGTTGAACCTGCCATGGGTAGGATGTTGCTAAATTCCAAAATGCCTTCAAGATATTTTTCCTCTTGCCCTTGTACAAAGCATTTGGTTTCTTTTTAATGGTGGCAATCTCTTTAGCAGTCATCCCTACTTTGGTTCCAATTTTAGACATGATTCCTTCTAGGACAAAATTTAAATACTCCATGTTTTTATGCTCTGTCTTTTGCTGTTGATTTTCACTATAAATCCGGCTACATGTAGCCACCAGTAACCATGCCTCAGCCTTAATGTTGTGCTGTTTCAAAATTTTCTCTGCTAGATTAATTACTCCACCTCACTTAATCCACCTCACTTAATTGCAAACTCTTGCAAAATCTCAAACACATACAGACACATGTGCCTTCACATACAACAACCAATAGAGTTCTTGTCCTCAAATAAGCCCATTTTAGGATAGCCTTTACTGTCTGTATTTCTGTCAGCAACCTTGTTTTCCAATCTATCTAGCTATGTTTACAGCTTTCTAAGGTTTCTCTGGCCCTCACTTGAGATGTGTCCAAATCCCACCCCAAAACTGTTCTAAAGGCTTTTAAACTGCATGGTCAAGTATAGCCAATGACCTCACCAATTTTGTGTGTTAGTGAGCCTTTCCTTCTGGTCACAATTTTCAACACTCACAACCTGAAGGAGAAAAGTTCTAATTTACTTCACTGTGGGGAATTCAGTCCATAGACAGTTATTTCCAAGGTAGAAATATCATGACAGAGGTTCATGGAGGACAAGGAAAAAGTGCCAGAGAGAAATGGGCAAGGGACTGTGTATCATAACCATCCAGACATAGCAAGAACTGTGCTTCCATAACAATCAGCTGTGGCAACTGTCATCATTATCCCTTACCTTGATACGATGCTAATACTAGAAAGAATATTTGAAATTGTTTTTTCAAACAGCTTACTGTTTAAGAATTTAGGTTCTAAAGAAATGAAGTAGTACAAGGCAGTATGGCAAAGGAGTAAGACTTCAAACATTTCTGCATAGTGGCTAATACTTTCCTAATAATGTGCTATGCTGAATGGCAGGTTCTACTGTCTTTCTTTGATTCAACTTAACTGTCAATTTTAGGGTACATTATCTTACATACCATTAAAATTCAAGTTTTCTATACTTGGTCTATATCATTAATATATGGCATACATCATTGTATTCCACTTCTTAATTTTAGAGATGCAAAATGGGGAAAAACCAGAATCTTAGATTTGCCAAAATATGGGATCATGCCACCCATAATAAAGGACTGTCTTAGTCCAACCAAATTTATAATTAGATCACTAATGGTTATCAAATTCATAAATAAATTTCATTTTATAAGCAACTGAGATTCTGAAGACAAAAGATTTGCTCTAAATTACATAGAAATACAAAAGAATTTTTGAGACTTGAGTGAAAATGTGTGTCTTCCTTAATGGCAGCTTCAGAAACTTCAACCCCTTTTTCAAACAGTAGCTACTTTGGGACTAGAGATGAGTCACGTCATTCTGCACCCACAGATTAAGAGTACAGATGTGCAATGGAAGAGAACAACAAACTATCTCCATAACTCTCTCAGATTTATTGGTCTTCAATTACGGTCAGTGCAACCAAATGCATATTCTGTGTGGTAAATTATTTCTTATTAGTTGCAAGACAAATGTAAATACTTATTGACTTGTCTCCATCTTCTATTTAATTAAATAGAAAAGTTATTTAGTAAAAATTTAAAGCATTTATCAAAGTTCTGATCCTCATCCATTCCTACCACAATCAACATTTATTCATTTTTTCTTCTTCTTTTTTTTTTCTTTTTAAAATCAGGCGTTTAAAAACAAGAAACACACATTCATCTCCAAAAGCAGCTCTTGAGTAGCAACATTGTCATTAGCAGCAGCAGCAGAGGATGTGAGGAGAGGGGTTCTGGAGTGTGTAAAGGCTGGAAAAGCGTTTTTTTTTTCTTTTACCTGAAAATACATCAGTGTTAGATGAGCACTTTTCTTTCACTGTTAAAAACAGCCCAGAAGACAACTACCAAATAAGAAAAGTTTTTCAAAAAGGAGCCACCATACACAGGTGTAAAATGAAACAGTATAAAAAAAAGACCCCACTGTGTGTTTGCTGTGTTCACATCAGTCATTCTGTGCCCAGACAGGAGTCACATACAAGTTCGCTGCTCCACACATATGCAGGTTAGCACAGTTGCTTTTTCCCTTCATTAAAATCTTCCAGTGTAAATCAACATAAATCCACACCCAGACACATAATAATTAAGATCTCAGATATGCAACATAAAAACAGAAAACTAAAAGCTGTTAAAGACATACCTCACCTACCAAAGAGAACCCACTAGAATCACAGCAGACTTTTCAGCACAAACCCTCAAGTTAAGAAGAGCTTGGAGTGAGGTATTTCAAGCCCTGAAAGAAAATAACTTTCAACCGAGTCTGTTGTACAGAAAAACTTTCATTCAAATTTAATGGACAGACAAGATACTTCCATGACAAAGAACAACTGAAGAAATTCATGTCCACCAAACCAACCCTAGAAAGAGTACTGAAAGACATACTACACAGAGATAAAAATAACCACAATCCCCAAAACAACAACAGAAAGAAACCACCAGGTAGGAAAACCAATTAAATAAGGGGAAAAGCAGAAAGCAAACAACTGGAACATAACATGGCAAAGTCAAGCCAGTACATATCAGTGATATCCATACATGTAAATGGCCTCAATTCACCTATGGAAAGAAATAGATTGACAGAATGGATCAAGAAACAGGATCCCACAATATGCTGTATACAAGAAACACATCTGACCCAAAAGGAAACTCATAGATTAAAAGTTAAAGGATGGAAAACAGTATTCCATGCAACAGGAACCCAGAAAAAAGCAGGGGTAACTATTCTAATTGCAGACAACATGAACTTCAAACCTAAAATGATTAAGAGATAAAGAAGGTCACTACATTCTTGTTAGAGGAAAAATTCAAGAGGAAGAACTAACAATTATAAATATATATGCACCAAATACAGGAGCACCCAACTATGTAAGACAGTCACTAATGGATATGAAACACCAATACACAGGAACACAGTTATAACAGGGGATCTTAACAGCCCATTGTCACAAAGAGATAGATCAACTAGACAAAAAGTCAGCAAAGAAATAACAGAACTGAATCATACCTATGAGCAATTGGACTTAATAGATGTTTACAGAATGTTTCATCCAACCACATCAGAATACACATTCTCAGCAGCACATGGGACATTCTCCAAAATAGACCATATATTATCCCATAAAACATTCTTAAGTAAATGCAAAGGTGCTGAAATCATCCCATGCATAATATCTGACCATAGTGCACTGAAACTGGAAATTAATGGCAAAAGAAATCACAAAACCTGCATAAATACATGGAACTGAAGTAACAACCTTTTGAACAACCAGTAGGCTACAGATGAAATTAAAGAAGAAATAAAGCAATACCTACAATTCAATGAAAACACAGAAACAACATACTGTAATCTATGGGATGCAATGAGAGTGGTCTTCAGAGGGAAAGATATCGCAATAAATTGTCATATCAAGAAAACAGAATGAGCACAAATAACCTAATGCTCCATCTCAAGCTTCTATAAAAAGAAGACCAAGCTAAACCCAAAGCTCATAGAAGAGAGGAAATTGTAAAGATTAGAGCAGAAATCAATGCAACTGAAACTAAAAAAAATACAAAGAATTAATTAATCAAAAAGCTGTTTTTTTGAGAGAATAGATAAAATGGACAAACCCCAGCTAACCTTATCAAGAAAAAGAAAGAAAAAACCCAAATTCACGCAATAAGAACTGAAAGGGGGGAAATTACTATAGATCCCATGGAAATTCAAAAGATCATGAAGACCTACTTTGAAAATCTCTACTCACATAGAGTGGAAAACAGAGGAAATGGACAGATTTCTAGAAACATATGAACTACCAAAGCTCAACCAAGAAGATATAGCAATTTTGAACAACCCAGTATCAGCCATTGAAATTGAAAATGTAATTAAAAACTTACCAACAAAGAAAAGCCCAGGTCCTGATAGACTCACTGCTGAATTCTACAAGAAATTAAGGAGGATTTGATGCCAACACTCCTTAAACTCTTCAATGAAATTGAGAAGAAAGCAATCCTCCCTAAATCATTCCTGGAGGCAAGTATCACTCTCATACCAAAACCAGAGAAATATCCAACCAAAAAGGAGAACTATAGACCAATCTCACTAATGAACATTGATGCAAACATTCTCAACAAAATACTGGCAAATAGAATGCAGCAAATAATCAAGAATGTTATACATCATGACTAAGTGGGGTGCATTACAGGAATACAGGGATGGTTTAAAATGAATAAATGTAATACACCACATCAACAGAGCCAAAAACAAAAACCACATGGTCATCTCAATAGATGCAGAAAAAGCTTTTGACGAAGTCCAACACATGTTCATGATAAGAACCCTCCAGAAACTTGGAATACAAGGCGTCTATCTCAACCTTATAAAAGCCATCTATGACAAACCAACAGCCAACATTATACTAAACGGACAAAAACTGAAAGCTTTCACTTTAAAATCAGGAACAAGACAAGGATGTCCACTCTCACCATTCCTTTTCAACATAGTTCTGGAAACATTAGCCAGGACAATCAGACAAGAGAGAGAAATAAAAGAATAAAGATAGGAAAGGAAGAAGTTAAATTATCACTATTTGCAGACATGATACTCTATATAGAAGACCCAAAAAACTACATTAAAAGTTTTTTAGAGGTAATAAACAAGTTCAGCAGTGTAGCTGGATACAAAGTCAACCCTCAAAAATCAATAGCATTCCTGTACACAAACAAAAAACTCACCGAGAGAGAAATTATGGAAATATTGCCCTTTACAATAACATCTAAAACAATGAAATACACTCAAACTAAATAAAAATGTAAAAGACCTATATGCTGAAAAATTATACTACACTGAAAAAGGAGATTGAAGAAGATATTAGAAAATGGAAGGATATTGCTTGCTCTTGGTTAGGAAGAACCAACATTGTGAAAATGGCCATACTCCCAAAGCTGTTATACAGACTTAATGCAATCCCAGTCAAAATACCATTGACATACCTTATAGATCTAGAGAAAACACTCCTAAAATTCATTTGGAAATAGAAGAAACCTAGAATAGCAAAGACAATTCTGGACAACAAAGGCAAAGCAGGAGGCATCTCAATTCCTGACTTGAATCTATGCTACAAAGCCTCAGTAATAAAATCAGCATGGTACTGGCAAAGAAATAGACCTGAGGATCAATGGAACAGATTAGAAGATGCAAGCACAACTACAAAGACACTCAGCCACCTTATATTTGATAAAGGGGCTAAATATGTCCACTGGAAGAAGGATAGTCTCTTTAATAAAAGGTGTTGGAAAAATTGACTCTCAAAATGCCAAAGACTGAAACTAGATCCAAGCCTATCACCATGCACTAAGCTAAAATCTAAATGGATCAAAGACCTCAATATTAAAACAGAAACACTGAATCTACTGGAAGACAAGGTAGGTAGAAGTCTTGGAGACATAGGGGTAGGCAGAGAATTCATGAACAAAATGCAAGCTGCACGGGAAACATTTCAAAGAATCAACAATTGGGATCTCATATTATTGAAAAGTTTCTGCACTTCAAAGGAAATCACCAACAGAGTGCAAAGAAAACCCATAGAGTGGGAAAGATTTTAGCCAGCAACCCCTCAGACAAAGGACTTGTGTCCAGAACATATAAAGAATTGAAAAACATCAAGCCCCCCAAATTCAAAGACCCTCTCCAAAAATGGGCATCTGAGATGAACACACAGTTCTCAGAGAAAGATATACAAATGGCAAATAAATACATGAAGAAATGTTCACCATCACTGGTCATCTGAGAAATGCAAATTAAAACAACATTGAGATTTTAGCTCACTCTGGAAAGAATAATGGCCATGAAGATATCAACTGATAACAAATGTTGGTGAGGATGTAGGGAAAAAGGAACACTGCTCCACTGTTGGTGGGAATGTAGACTGGTGCAACCACTATGGAAATCAGTTTGGAGATTTCTCAGAAGACTAGGATTGGAAGCTCCATTCAATCCAGCTATTCCCCTCCTGGGTATTTTCCCTGAAGAACTGAAAAGTTCATATCACAGTGATATATGTGCACCCATGTTCATAGCTGCACAATTTGTAATAACTAAATCTTGGAAACAACCAAGATGCCCATCAACTGCAGAATGGATGAAAAAGATGTGGCATTTTTATACAATGGAATATTACTCAGCTATAAAAAGGATGATCTTGAGGCCTTCATAGGTAAATGGAGACAACTTGAGACTATCCTCATTAGTGAAATAAATAAGAATCATATTTATAAATATCACATTGTGTCTCTAGTGTAAAAAGTGATAAGAACTATAAGAGTAATAAAACCCAAAATGTGTAATTGTTATTGTAAAAAAGAGAGGAAAAGAAAGGGCTCTAAGGGATATAAATGCATGTAGGGTTGAGTGTATAAAATAGATGAATTGCTGAATCTTTGTTGGATCTTTGAGCAGAACTGTTTGCAGTCTCACTGTTTGATTGTCTACTGTGCATCCATTAATTTTGTAACTTGAACAACTACATCCAAGATGACAATATGTAATTTATCACCTAGTGATTTCTTAGTGTTTTTTCTGTTTTTTTTTCTTTTAGAATTCTGTATTGTTGCTACCCTTTTTATTTTTGCTTTTTTCCTCTTTAAATAAAAATTTTAAAAATACATAATTGCTATTGTAAAAAAGAGAGGAAATAGGAAGTGCTATAAAAGATATAACTGTATGAATATTTAAGTGTATAGGATTGATAACTATACTTCTAAGTTCTTGTTCGATTGCTGAACAGATATGTTTTGCAGTCTCACTGCTTGAATATCTACTTTGTATGTTTTCATTTTGTAAGCTGAACAACTATTTCTAAATGGACAGTATGTAATTTATCAACCAGTGATCTCTTACTGTTTATCCTTTTTTTGAAATTCTGTAATACTTCTATCTTTTTTATGTTTTTTTTTCTCTTTAAATAAAAAAAATTTAAAAAATCTTTCGGTGTAGACATAGTGAGTACTTAACCAATGCACAGGGAGCCACAGCTGCAGACTAGTGCTTCCAGCTGTCAAGGACCGTGAGGACACCTGGGCACCGCCGTGGCAAGGGGGGGCGAGGGGCAGCCTGGCCAGACTTAGCAAGGCGCCCCTTGGAGCTAAAGCTCCATGGGCGGACTCAGCGCCACCTGCAGGCCTGGCGACAGGGACATCACCCAGAAGCATGCCAACAGGCCTAAAAGCTTTGCTCAAACCAAATCCTTTAGCTTCCCTTGAAATGACTGAGAACAGACAAGTCGTGGAAAACAAGACTAAGAACAGCACCCTGCGTGTTGCATAACAAAACCGACCCTTTGGAAGACCTGATAGCAATGCCCATGGGTGGGTCTACTACCCTGGAGGCATGAAATCTCACACATTCAGGTTTCATCACTGCAAAAGAGAAAGCAAACCCCAAAGAAATGCTGCCCCCTTTGCATTGCATTTTAGGAAACAGGGGCCCGGCAGCAGGGAGCCTCTCAGCAAACCAAGGCCAAGTGCCTGCAGAGGAATCCGTCACTGAGGGTCAGCAGTCCCCAGTCTGCTTGATGCTGCCAGGGCTTGGCAACCTGAGGTCATCTGTGCGCGTTCAGGTCCTCTCTGCCCCCTTCTGCTCACAGCTGCCACGGAGAAGGGGGACCCGGGCAAAGAGCGCCTGTGCATTCCTACCTAAAACGGCACACAAGCCCAGGATGCGTGGCTGCCTCTGTCTCCTGGGAAACACTTCTTCACACTGGGGATTTAAAACCTTTTATAATTCACACAAGCCGTTGAAAGTAACCTTTATTATTTGGAATACATGCAAGCAACTTATTTTGACAGTGGCTGATTCAGTTGCCAGGATGACGCGATTTGGAGGAGAACAGTCGAGTCAGGGTTTCTGTATGAGATACCGAAAGGCACCGGAGAGCCCCAGGTTCATTTTCTGGGTTTCCTTTCCTGCGAGTCCCTTGTTCTACCAAGCACCAGAGGGGATTCTAAGCACTCAAGCACCCAGGGGTTGAACTGCTCCAGAAATCTATGAAAACCTGGTAAGTTAACCAGGAGTAAAAAGAGAGGGAGATTTTTTTTTGACAAAATGCAGTTCTAAATATACGTTTAAATGAACAAACAAAACAGTGATAGCAATGCTGTGTTTGGTTCCAATGCTGCAGATTCAGTCAGAAACAGAGGAGAAACATTTGCAGACTGTTTTATTGTCTATATCTCAGCTACTTCCAAAATCATTTGGAACTTACACATGTCAACAAATACATACCAAAACTATGACTGTACATTAGAAAAATAAGAACGAAGGAATAAAGGGTAGAAAGAAAGCAGACCAAGAAGAGCTATAAAAATTAAACCAAAAAATTAACTCTGACCTTTATCCAAATTAGAAACAACAAAAATAGAGAAAATTATCTAAAGACAATGATGAAGGTTTATTACCAGAAATATATTTTAAGAGAAGAATCAAAATGGAATGGAATGTTTCTGGACAGAGTCTTGAGGCAAATTAGTAAAGGAATTCCTAAGTTTTAGTGCAACGTCAACCTTTTTAACATGTAATTAAATCTCTGTCACAAATTTCCATATGCAAAAATGAATAAAATGTTGCATACCATTATAAGGGAATTTTCAAGCACAGAATTAAAAACTTCTGATTTTCCTATTTCAGTATGTTTAGTTTTAAGTTTTAATATACGAGTTAGAACTAAATTTAATACTTTTAGAAAAAAAACCTCATTTTTCATATCTAATCCTTCTTTCTATGCCTATTTTCAAAGATTGGGCAAAAATCAAAAGCAGCTGAGGGAAACTTCCATTTCTTCTTTGCCCAGAAGTGAATTGATCTGGATTATCTTCAGTCTCAGGCAGGACGTATGTGGTCACCAGATGGTACTGAGGTGTGCTTTCCCCCTTGCTAAACGGTGTAGTTCTGAATGTGGGGGTAAATTCTTTAACAAGCCGCCCCCTCCCCTCCACACCAAACCACTACATGATTTTCTATTAATTTTTACACATTTAAAAGTTGAGAAGAATTTCTAGTTTTTAATGTGTTTTCTTTCAGAAGCTGGTTGCCTTAACTTCTGTAGAATAACTCTACTTCAAAAACTGCTTCTTTTCAAAAGTCATACGATTTATCATAAAATACTTAATCAAAAGATACACAACATGCAGCTTCATGTAGAAAACCTTCCCTGTAGAAAATCTCAGTGGATTTTCCCAGAACTTCTATGTAGTCCATTCAGATAAAAACGCTGCTGTGCACCACTTAAAGATGGGGCCCCAATCTGAGAAATGTGCTTTACATGACTTCCTCACTGTGCAAACATGAGTGTACCTACATAAATCCAGGCCACATAAGTAAGCAATCTCCAATCTTTCTGACAATAAGAACTGGTTTTGTGGGAAAAAATTTCCCATTGCTGTAATGTGGGGGGGGGGTTTAGAATCATTATACTTCTTGTGTATTTTATTTCCATACTTTGAGAAGTGATACTTGCCTCCAGGAATGATTTAGGGAGGATTGCTTTCTTCTCAGTTTCATTGAAGAGTTTAAGGAGTATTGGCATCAAATCTTCCTTAATTTCTTGTAAAATTCAGCAGTGAGTCTATCAGTGTCATTATTTTTCTCATTTTTATTTTTATTAGTATGTGTTTACAGTTCATGATGACATTCCTCATAAGGAGTGCATAGCACGTCTCAGTTTTTATTCCCTTCCCCTCACTGTAACATGTAATGAAACAATTACGCACCATAAAGGAAAAGCAGTGAAAACTTTTGTCTTGTTTTCCTTTAAGTAGGCAGCCCCCACTGTGTGGTGGTGAGAGACCCTGAAGCGTGTTCCCTGTGTGTTGTCTACTCCGTAATCTCATTTCTGCCCCTGCAGAAAACGCTGCTTCACACAGATAGGATGTTGGAAACGGAAGCAGACACTTAAGGCTTCTGTAGCAGTGTCAGGATATTCTGCCTTGCCTTTAACCCAGCACATATGGAGAGCGGAAGTTTTCTCCAACATATTTTAAAGCTACCATTTTTTTTTTTTTTTTTTACCTCCAGCAGTTGATCCTCTTCTAGTACAAAGTCAATTCATCTGACTTATTTACAAACAGACTGTGAATTCTTTCCTTCCCAATTTTGTGTTTGGGAAATAATGCTCAAACTTGTTGAATGCTGAAGTAAGTGATCATCTACTAGCCAGGAGTACAAAGTCCCTGGATATCCCTTCCAAAATCTCTGCTAATGTTTAGGACATGTCCAATGTCCCAGTGCTCACCCATCACTGATAATTACACTTTGACCTTGAATGCAGCCACTCTATGTGCCAATATGAGCACAGTTATCATTCTGCCTTGAAGTGGAAAATTGAGTTTACTTATTAGCTTGATTGAATATATCATATGAATAAGCAAGTTTTGCAACTCATTCTGTGGCACTGAAATGCACTGCCATTAGCAACTCTTTTTCTTAAAAAATATCTGGAATGAATCTCATAATGCAAAACTCCTGGCCAATAATCTATCTTTAAAAATCATCTCACTTCTGGTTATATGATATGATGCTCTCTGCCTCAATCTCCTAACGGGGGCTCTATAAACAGATGTGAGTTAAAATCATGTACCTTAATGTGCTTTACAATTCTAATCACATCTTTTAAAAATACTACATTCAGGCAACAATTTTTTGTGAGCCAGTATCTCCTTATGAATGCAATAGTTTGAAGACTCATATTAAGAAGCAACCTCTTTGACCTGAGTAATGAAGTCAGAATGCCATCCCAGTCATGGTAGCTACTCCTTCCATGCATACAGCAACCTGAAATGACAGTTCACATTCCTGATTTTGTAATTGCTGAAAGACTTGAATAGAACAACAGATGTGGTATTGACAGCAATTATGTACATAACATAACCTTATTCACATTCTCCTTAAAGCATATCACACAAAAACAAATATCATGGACTTTTTGTCAGTTTTGGAAAATTCAACAACCTGGCTTGCATACCACAGTGGCTCAATAATCATCTCTAACATTTGTGTCTCCATATCTTTTAATAGTTCATCAATTCTAGTTATGGTACTGGTCAAAAGAGGAACATTCCCTACGTTATCATCAGGCATATTAAAGGGATGTTTAGCTATAGCAATGTATTTAGACACTAAGAATGATGCTTTCAGTAGAAACATGTTTGATAAAGTGGAGTACTTCAATAATTGCTTCTGTTCTTCAGGTTCACTGTTTTCTTTTGAAAAACTCCAAAGCATTGTCCTTTAGTACAAGGTGAATGTTCTCCAACTGGTGAAGCAGTTTGGACACTTTCACAGCTTCATTGGATACCAGGTCAGCACCTATTATACAAAACAAGTTTGGAGAATGTGGATTGCCTGTTGAAATGCACTGATATTCTAAGTAAGTCTCATGGAATTTTTTAAAATGTGACTCTCTTTTTGTTGGTCACTTTAGAGTCCTACAAAGCCTACCCCAGATGAAGCTGTTATGGTTTGTGTCTAGATGTCCCCTCAAAGCCTCAGGTGGTCATGGGAGAGTGGACCTTTCCAAGGTGGCTGAATCTAGCAATTGTGATTGGTTTCATTGTCTGGTGTTGGTATCGGCAGTGTGAGTGCTGCACCTGCCTACCACTCACCCAGGGTACAGGTACAGTATAAGAGAGGGAAAGAGGCACGCTTTCCCCTTTTTTACTCTTGTTGCTTTTTGCCACCATGGACTGTTGACCCTGAACCACGCCGTCCTGCCTTGGAGCCAGCTGAGTATGGACTGAAACCTCCAAACCTGTAAGCTAAATAAACCTTTCTTTCTTTCATTTTAGGTCAGGTGTTTTCTCTCAGCAATGAGAGAAAGGTAACTAAAACAGCATCTTACTTGTCTCTTGCCACTCACAGACAGGGTTTTGATAGGAGTCTGCAAAGTCTGCAGAGTCTTATGTCTCTGCAGTCAAACCTCTCTGACAATTTTAAACTATATTTACAGCCACCACCTAGTACTAGCATTACTGCCTCAGCTCCAACTCAGACAATCAGGCATTAGATTTTCATAAAGAGTACACACACCCCATCTCTCACCAGCACAGTTCATAATAGAGTTTGCACTCCTATGGAAATCTAATGTCGTGCTAATCTGGCAGGAGGTAGAGGTTCAGGAGTGAGAGTGATGGAGAAATGCTGTAACACAGATGAAGTTTTTCCCACTCACCTCTTGCTGCATAGCCCAGTGCTGGCCTATAGCTTTCATAGTCCAGAGACATAGTAAAGAGAGGAGGGTAGCACAAGTGTGAAACAGCACACTATTTTATAGCAAAGCTTTGTTCCTAAGAAGATAGAGCCCATGCTAAAATAACAATAAAGAAGGCTATTGCATAGCAAATACATAAACTAACAAGATAGAAATTTATTCTCATTCTCAGTTATTACTACTGTTGGTAACAGAAGGTGCTATACTTTTATACAACTAGCAGTGAGGTAGGTATATCACATTAGTTTCACTACCCATGTGTAATGTGTTGTGTTGTGATATTCTGACAGGTACAATGACAACAGACAGCAAAAACTTTTCAAGTCAATTATAACACATGAGATCGCTTTTGTATATGTGATCTCACTAAAACATATTATGAGTATGTATGAGTTTATTATTACATAAAGATAAAATTTCTCTATTTGGTATATGTATTTATTGAGCTCCTCTACATGCTCTAATTAAAATTTTCCTCCAATTTAAAGCAACTATTTATTTACCTGTGAAAAGGGTTAATGCTTTTGGAAGGTATCCAGGTTTAATGTTTGAATCTTAAAAATACAGGTAAAATACTCCATGTCTAATTAGAATGTTGACTTAAACTATTTGGAAATGCTACATCCTTTATATGACAAAATATATAAAAAAGTCATAAGAGCTCATTTACAAAATATGAGATTAATACCTTTTATTGTGGTGACTATTTACGTTTCTCCACTAGACCAATGGTCAAGGCAGGGACAAAAGCATCAACATCATCTGAAAACTTGGGAAAAATGAAAAAATTCCAGGTCTCATATGTGAACTGTGAATTAGAAATTTTAAGGATAGGCAAAGTAATGTGAATTTTAACAAGCCCTCTGGATGCTGTAATGCATGCTGAAGTTCAAACGCTACTATGATATTTACTTTTACTTTTCATAACATAATTACTTATCTCATTGTTTTTTAAATAGATATTTTAAAAATAAAACACATAAACACTTCTATACTTCTATTAGTGAAAGCCTAAGCACAGAAATAACCATACCTACTTCAACTTCTGTGAAATCTTTTCATTAAATATATCAGATGATATTTACAAGCAGACATAAATGGCATTGACTGAAATTGTTACGAGCTGTCATCTCCAAATATTATTTCTTAGTTCAAACAATAATTGACAGCACATTCTCTCATATATGGGATTTGAAAGAGTGTCAAATATAAATCAATTTATCTTTTCTGGGGGATATTTTCAGTGAGAAAGTTTTTTCTTATAATAAAGCACTTGTGCTGCTATAATTCAAATCTAAAATATCCCCTGAAAGTCCTGTGTCCAGAGTGGGGCTCTGAGGAGGCAGCTGTATCATGGGGTGCTGTAGTCACCAGTGAATTAGTCTACTGATACGTTCACGCCTGAGCGTGCTATTGGAAGATGGGGCCTGAACAGAGGTGGTCACAGAGGATGTGACTCAGCAGGTGGTATTTTTGTCCCCAACTCCTCCGGTGCACTCCTTGCTTCCTGGCTTCCCTGGGTTGAGCAGCTTCCCCCTTGGAGGCCTTTCCATAATGATATTTACATCTTAAAATGAAACAACTATGGACTGAACTCTCTGAAAACCATAAATTAAAATAAACTGAAAGTGTCCAGTATTTTGCCCCAGTGATAAGAAAGTATCTAATACTTGTACTGTTTTCATTGCTTCATAAGATTTACCACTGTAGATATACCTATCAATATCCCCTAAGACCTTGGATAATACCTTTTCAGCACTTTATTGGTAACTTAAGCATTGTCTGACCAGAAAGAACGCTTAATTTGTATATTTATAAGTTGCATTTTTGTGTAGTCAAACTGGTGGTTGAAGGAAAATCAAATGATCACTGTTCACATCCAGAATTAACATGTCACAGCTTTTAAGCATAAAAATTGCATGCTCTTACCATGCACGACTGTTGCTTACCATGCAGACCTGCATGTTGCTCTTTCACAAGCTCCACACCTTGCTCTGAGAGCCATTTGGACAGGATCTTACCCTCCATGAAAACTGAGGCCACCACCAGAAGGAGAGAGCTGTTAGGAACCCCATTCAGAGGTTACTGCACGGGTGCTGTGGTAACTCCTTCAGGTTCCCCCGTTAGGACCCAGGAACTCCTTCTGCCAGTTAGAAGAAATGGTCATCAACAGTGTCTACAACTGGGTCCCAGTACAGCAACCGCACTCAGCTAAACAGAGTTTCAGTCCTCCTAGAGGGCAGCGTAGGCACAGAGGCTGCCCCCAGGGCGGGCACATACACCCAGCACCCTCACCTCGGGTCAGTGCAGCTCTGAAAGTGATTCACATCCCCAGAGACCCCCAAGGAGTGGAGAGCACTGCAGCAGCCTCTGCCACTGTGCAAGCAGTTACTATGCAAATACACGACAATAAAGAACTCGTTTTCACTTAAGTAGCTTCAGACCAGCTTTCACCCTATTAAAGTGATTTTATATATGACAGAAAAGAGAATAACCATGCAAAATATGTAGGTAATATTTATTTCATTCTCTCTCTAAGCTCCAGGTCTAGTTAAAAATATGTGACTTTTTTATCTTTTCTTTTTCTTTCTTTTTTTTTTTTTTTCTTTACAATCTTTTTGAGACAGGGTCTTGCTATGCAGTTCAGGTCAGCCTTGAGATCACTTTATAGCCCAGACTGGTCTCGAAATTGCAATGAACCTCCTGCCTCAGCTTTCTGAGTGCTAGGAAGCCACCACGCCTGGCTGACTTTTTTAATCTTTAGGTGCTGCTATTACAACTACAAATAATATAATTGTACTTTTTTCACAGTTTATCAATTTTGACAATGACTTTCAATATCATCTATAACAGAGGCATATTCATATGCTGTATTTTACCACTCCAGACAATTTATCATTTTCTTCGATTATACTGCATTATTATGTGTAATTTTTCTAATAGCTTCCTTTATAACTTCAAATAAAATATGAAGTCTCAAGTTCTTGGTTCATCATCATGAGTCATTATCTATTATGCTCAATATGTATACTAATAGTAAATAGTGCCAATGGACCCAAAGTGAAATAATTATTAATGTATCCTTTTAAAGAAAAACATCTCTGCATGTAATTCTTGTAAGTTCTCTTTTTCCTAATTTCTTGCCCTTTACGGATTTTACTCTGTTCGTTCTTTCCTGTGTGACCTGGTAGATTCTGGTTGGTGTTATGGGTCACCAACTGAGTTGCTGAGTAAAAGGATCTAATGTATATTTAAAAAAGATTTCCCTGGCTGTTGTCTGAGAAATAGATGTTAAAAACAGAAATACAAATTAGAAGGCCATTCCAAGGACTCAGTCAGGTGGTGAAGGTAGACATGGTCAATGATCAAACCTACATATATTTTGAGGAATGAACTGATTGGATACAGACCAAGGATGACTGTGACATCTGGAAGGAATGATTAAGCTACATAATGAGATGTGAAGTATGGTATTTGAAGAGAATATCTAGAGAATAATACCAGACATTCTGAAAATACTTCAAATTTAACATATTCCAAAGTAAATCTAAGTATCTAGCACATAATAGGTCATCAAGAGATTCTTATTAAATGAAATACAATAAGGAAATACAGCTACACAAGAAGAAATTCTAAATTACTGTAGTCACCTGTGGGTCCATTGCTCATTTTGTATATTAATCTTATATTGGAATTTCCTGGGACTCGAGATAAACTACTTATAGCTTTTGTTTCCACTGATGGTTTCTCTAATGATAATCCAACAATGCAAACCTGTTTGTTTTATGTCTTCCACAAGGTCCTCAATATTCCTGATCTATTGGTGTTGCTCTTTCTTTTCTCACAGTTCAGTTGTAACTTTATTCTTCTCTTGATGTCAATTTTATGTAACTTTAATAAGATTCTGGAAAAGAAGAGATAGGAAAAGACTCCACAAACAATGTTTAAAATCGATGAGAATGACTTGGGCCAACCTTTAATTGTACTTATCCATTTAAAAAAGCATTATGTCTCAATTTATCAACACTTAAAAATGTATTTATGCTAATGAAAATATATTAAAAACCAGAGAGGCAAACCACAGACCCTCATTTTAGAGGTTGTAATATTTTTTAAAAATCAAAAGAAGTATAAAGGCAGCCCCAATAATTGTACAAAAATCCAACATGCAATGCTATACCAAATTCAAAAACCAAAAAAATACTGGCCATATCATGGAATTTATTCTTAATTTTTGTTTGTTCTACTTTCATTTCTATATGTGACAAGCAAGGAGTCAACAATGAATGGATCATCTCAGTTTCTTAATATGAAAAAGGATCCAGAAAAGCAAGATTTTTACAGATGTCATTAAATAGTGATATTTTGTTTTTTTCTATCCAGTCCTAACAAATTCCATGGAAGTGGATCCCACAGTACATTGTACATCATAATAATATTGAAAAGAGGTAACCATACTCATTTTTTCCTCTTCAAAATCCTAAGCAAATAAGAAAATCTCTTTACACAGTTTTAGAAAAAAAGATAATTGAGAAACAGAATAAAATTCAAATATTTTACTCCCTTGTTTCATTTTATTTTTTTCAAGCAAATTCTTCTGAAGGTAAAGCAGCTTGGAAAGTATGCAAGAGTTTCAGGAAGACCAACAATCATATCGAAAATATTATATACGCTTACAATGAATGTGAAATAAATTGTACCATGTAAAGGCCTGGCTACTCCTACTAACATGGAGGAGGGAATGTGAAATAAAACTTACTATAAACTGATTGTCTTCCTTCCTCTCCTGAATTCAGGTTTTCTAAATTTCACCCTATGAGCAATAGCAAAGAATGAACTAAGCCCTATGTTGTCTGAATCTAACCATCTGCTATTTGAAACTAATTTAAAAGGACACATAGAGACAAAACTGTCAGGATGTCTTCTACTGCAAACATTCCTTTAAAAATATTGAAACAGAATTCAGATGAAAATACATCTTCAAAGTTTAGACATTCACTTAACCATGAGAACAAAGCATTAAAACTTTTTAAAAACAAAAAAGCCATGTCAGGATTTTAACCTAGTATTTTAAAGTAAAAGTTACTTAAAACTCTTTATTGTCTTTGTTTTATTTGATTTAAGAAGACTGATTTTACTACATGGATTTTTATGAAGCCAGTCAGAGATTAATGAAATTTTTGCATATCTAGTTCTGTAAAACACAAACAAATGACAACAGTGCATGTATTTATACATAAAAGTTAAATTTTAAACATTTTCCCTAGAACTTATCTTTTCTAAATATAGTAGATATAATTAAACAGCTCTATATCTGCGTCTGATTTAATTAGTTCTTAAATCAAAATCACTGATAAACCAAAATAGGATACAACTCTTGCCATCTGCCTTTAAAAAAAAACAAAACCTTTTGTTTAAATATGATTCCATTCCTAGTAAGAGGAGACAGACTCTCAAATGGTTAACAATGTGTGCTTAGACTTAGGCTTTCTGACTTTGATTTCCAAATTCACTCTATGACCCTGTGACCTAGAGCAAGTTTCCTAATATGTCTAAGCTCTCCCTTCTCATCCACAAAACTAGAGATACTGATAATACCACCCAGGACTGTGGTTAAGGAGATTAAGTTGATTGACACATGTGAAACACCTTGAGCAGCTTCTAGCACATAATAAATGGTTAATGAATAGCAGCTAGTAGAAGGCAGTGTGCCAATACTGGAATGCTGGAAATGAATTTCAAACAAGTTTATAAAATCTCAGAGAAGATGAAGTGAGGGGACTTTAGCATTGAGTGTAGGTACGCTCAAAAAAAAAAAAATATTCTAAGCTTTAAAAAGTTGAACTTTCCAGGAGCTGACATCTCCTCAACAATTAGAACTACAAGTTCTTCTTTGAGGAGAATCCAGTCTCCACATCTTGGTTCACAATAAAGATTCAAAGCTCTGTTAGGTACAGAGAAATTTCAAAAAAATAGGCAGATATTATTCAGAAGAATCTGTACCCATAAATTAAAATAAGTTTCAGTGAAACAAAAAGAACAAACTTATAAGTCTGTCTTAAAAATTCAGTGCAGGATTGAAAAACTAGGTAAAAAACAATCACTAAGGTTTGTGATAATGAATACAAAATAGTTCCTAAAGTTTTAAAATTTAGAAGAAACAATAACATAATTCAACATTAAAAGATCTATTTCACTAAAAAAGTAGGAAATCTAGAAGCCTATATCTATAACAACTTTAGGTCAAGTATTTTATTTTTACTCTAATGTATCTATTTTGGAAGATTAACCCAAGGAGTCCTAAGAAAAGAATGAAACTAGCCGGTCCTTGAAAAATTTTTGTTCATTTTTCTAACCTGACTCAACTTGGAAGTAGGAATTATTAAATGATAATGAGATGCCAAAAAGTAATTTGAAGACTCCACTCCATGTAACTCTATAATGAGCAGTGAACCAAACCAGTGCTGTCCCCTCAATGGGTGCTTCAAAGAACAGAATCGGGGCATTGAAGTGTCAACTTCCTTCATTACAAGACAGTATTAAAAGGCTGCAGCGATGCCAGGCCAAGGTACGCAGCTGCCCAACAGAGGAAGACAAGCCACTGCAGACAACCCACAAGTAGAGCTTGTGACAAAGTGGTTCCCGAATACAATCCTTCACGGTTAAAGAGAGCAAAGCTGAGCTGTACTGAAAAAGTCTCAAGCCCGGATTCTTGCTTTGTTAAAATATTCTTTCTATGTGGCTACATGTATATTCATCATGTAGCATAATGTTTAATATTAATTCTAGAAGAACCATTTTTTAAAACTTTTGGCCATGTTGGAACTTAGGGTACTTGGAAGGAAAGGAACCCACTCACCTCCCTGGTAGGCAGCCGTGGCTCAAGCAAGCAGCGGGTATCCCAGGGAGAGAACCAGCCAGCGTCTCCCGAGATCCTGCCACGTTGGAACTTAGGGTGCTGGGAAAGAAAGCAACCAGCTCGCCTTCCTGGTAAGCAGCCGTGAGCCTACAGTGCACAGGCTGAGAATCAAACATCCCATCCCCCTGCCCCACCCTTAGCAAATGAGAGCCAGAGGTCTGAGCGTCTCTTGGGAGGCTGACAGTATATAATAAAGCAAATAGGGGGGATTTCCTTCAACCATCTCTTTGAAAGCAAACATTGTTATCACTGTTGTGCTTTGTTCTGATTAATTGTATTGCTCTATTCAATATTCTGTTTTGATAAGTTCTATAATTTTCTGTATTTGGTTTGATTTTGCTATACCTGATTGAAAGAATAACGATTGTGAAGATAACAAGACATACTATGGCCCTTATTACTGTTATCCTGGTAACCTGTAGTGACATTCTGCACCAATTTCACTGCATTGTCTCAATTGGCTGTGTTCTGTCTTGTTCTGTTGTATTTTACTACCTTCAAAATAATAAAAAATCTTTTTGCTTGTCTGTCATTAACATGTTCCCATGTTTCTCTTTATGAATCCCATATGCACTCCCCCACAAATTTGCTTTTTCAGCTTGTATTAGTTCCTTCAGAGTGTAGGCAATAATTTCAAGGTAATAATGAGACTAAAAAGAGCATACCCTGCTAATGAAATATGGCTTTGGTGATAACTCCTAAGATTTGGAACTGAAAAGATATGACAGCAACCCTTCATTACACTGTTACTACAACAGAGATGCCTGCAGTTACAAATGCTATGATACGCGTAAGCATCCCCCAAAGAGCCCTGTGTGAAAGCTGGTTCCCACTGTGATAGAATTGCGGCTGTGGGAAGTCCCTAGATCACGGGCACACATGGCTACCAAGGGGACTATGGGTCCCTGGTTTATCATCCCTCTCAGCTTCCTATGAGCACTTGTTCAGAAATGACTACTGTCATCATGTGCTGTCCTCACCAGAGACTTAAGCTATTAGGGATGCCCAGCCTTGGACTTGGATCTCCACAACCTGAGCAAAAATAAACCTTTCTTTTCTTCAAGAGTCTATGTCAGATATTTTGCTATACTGACACAAAGCTAAAGCCATGAATAACTGGCGGTAGACCTTGGACTAAATTTATACGGTTCCCACGGTATCACTAAGCTGTATCACCACTCACAGGGGACGATCACAAGGAGGAAGTGGACTGGCTTGGCCCTGTAAGTCGCGGTCAATCTTAAGGGTGTATACGGCTTCTACAGAGGAATCTGCCACCACAGCTCTGCATCTGATTGATTTCTTCACACTTCACACAGTTACATAGCATTGTGATCAATGAAATATTTTTAGAATGTGTACTAAAACCAATTTAGATTTCCCTCCAGCTGTGTTTAACCTTACCTTCTACACCCTCTTCCACATGCTCACAGTTAAAGATCTAGCTTTCACCATCAACACCTAAATGCCAAGCACCATCAGTGTCCCATTACCACCTCAAAGTGAACAGGCTGTGGCTAGTATTCCAGGTACCCGGTGAAGCTAGAACTGCAGTATCCCCAGTTTCTACACACTTCTTAACCAGAACCAAGAGGCATGTGATCCTCCAGTCACTTCTGGACCCGTTTGAAGAGCTAACATCGCAAAACCACTTCAGATCATACTATAAGATTCATTTTTAAAATTATATTGGATAACACTGTAATATATGTCCTTATTGATAAAAGCAAGCATCACCTATCAAGCTTGGCTTATACCCTTCCGGGTCTTTTCCAGACAGCTTCTCTAAACCTTTTAAAACTCCTCTTGCAAACCAGTGCTAAAGACTGAAACCACGGGGGCAGGTGACAGTCACAGAAATGCCGCCACTCCTGGTATAAAAAGTTTGGCTTAGTCACTTTCTCTTCACTGGGCCAAAACACTCCGTGCCCATAATTTAAAGGAAAAAGATGTATTTTGGCTCATATCTTCAGTATGTTCAAATAGCTTCAGTGCAAAGATGGCTTGGTGAAAGGGCCTGGTGGTGGAAACTTGCTTACTTTTTGGCAACCAGAAAATGCAGAAAGAAAAGAAGACCTGGGGATGGAGATATGATTCTTCCAGGTCACACCCCTCATAGTGACCCACCTCTAACTAGACCCCACTTCCAACTCCAAGTCTGCTATGGCACCCCCAAAATCCAATCACCTGCCCAGAGCCCCACTTACGAAGACATGAGACTCCTGAGGGACATCTAGACGGAAACCATAACAGAGGCTGTAACAAACACCTGCTTGCTTGATTGCCTTATGTTGGTTGACGAGCAGTCAGAATAAGAAGTCACAGCACTGGAGGGAGTTTTAAAAACCCTATTTACAACAGTAAACTCAGTTTACAAAACAGTGACACAGAGGGGAATATGTCTGAAACCTGAGGAATTCACTGGGACTTGCTTGGCAAGAGCAGCCCCAATGCCGAAAATGTAGAAGAAATTTTTTAACAATGTGGTTTCTTGTTGACCAGGTCCTTCAAGGTAAAAAGAAACCTTTAAGAAAGCTGTCAAATATCAGTTACAACAATAGGACTAGAAAGAGCAGAGGGCATGCTTTTAGTTTGAGTTAGAAACTCATTTTTCAGAAATTGTAGTTGGCTACCATTTTTTAAAAAAAGTCTGTAACTGACTGGATTTGCACTTCCTCTTTTGAGGATAAAAAGAAAGTGCATTGTTCCTGCAAAAATTGGAGGGCTTATGGTACAGTACCACAAGAAGATGTAAGCATATGGCACAAGCGGAGGACAGTAGAGGACCTGATTTACATGCCTTTTCAGATTTGCATGGCCTTACTTGACTTTTTTTCACTCAGCTTCCTAGAGAGCCCTGTTACTGCCCTACCCTCTAGAACAACTCTGTCTCTACCACTCCCAACCTTAGGTCTAGACTATGTGATTTCTGTTATGATCACTGAGGCCAGAGCACCAGACTCCAAACCAAGATTCTAGCTTCACCCATTCACACATGCTCTGATAAAACCCTGTACCAGTTAAACTTAATCATCAATTTGAGAGAATTAAGAGACTTCTTAAGAGGCTCCTGGAGAAGTGATTGGATGGAGGGGAGTTATACTCACCAGGGGAGGTGGAGCTGTGTTCGTGCCTTCGAGGATGTCACTCACTGAGGCTCTTTCTTCGTGTTCTCTTTACAGTTGCTTTGAAGTGAGCAGTTTTGTTTCAGCACGTCATCCTACATGATCTGAAGCCTTAAGCTAAAGTAAACCTATTTAAATTTTGGGCGTCAAATCAGGTATTCTTCCTCAGCAGTGAGAAAGCCAACCCATACAAGTAATTCCCATAGGAGTTCTCTAACCGGTCAGGTGACAAAAGGAACAACTTTAAGAGACAGTGATGGGAAAGCTAACAGATGTTTTCCCTTCTCCAGATAAGCTGCTCCAAAATGCGATTCCACAGCATCAAGCTCCTGATTACACCTTTCATGGGGTTACCTAAGCCTCATCATATTTAGTGTTCCTCTTTCTCTGTCTCTCTTTTCATTTTTCACTATTGACACCTTGAGTTTACACTTCCCAATAAGGCATTACTAAGGAAAGTTTTGTCTTAACCTCTGTTTTCTAGAGCACTTTAGCTAGGAAAAAATGTTTTGAAGCACTCCTTCAGGAGAGGTACTCCAAAATTGAAAAAAATGTATTTCTTGTACTACTTCTTTCAATTTATCATAAAAATGAGTGTCCTACTACTTAAGGACTATATTAAAATAGATGAATAGTCTCAATTTTTACTTGCAATAAAATAAAAAATGCTAGTGTTGGTCTAATATTCTTTGCCCTTTTTTATAGCTTTAAGGTATATACTCTACTGAAATTTTTGCCAAAGTATACTTACTTTTCATTCTGCTAGTTTCCTTACCAAGTAACTTTATATAACCTTTAATTTTACTAGGTATGGATTGAGATTGAAATATTTACATACTTTAGAAAAATTTTGATGTTACATTGTTATGATAAAATGTATTTTAAAATATTTCTCTTCATAAATCAAGTTTTTAAAAGGGGTGGGTCGTACTTAAAATTACAGAATATGAGCACAGAATACTTAATATTTTTCCAATTCCAACTGTATCTAAAATTGTATCTCATTTTTGGAGAATAAAATAGAAAAGGAAGCATTAATTGTTGAAATACTTTCTACCACCTCTAGATTACTGGATAAAGGAAGGGTGACATCATCAAAGAAGCAAAGTAATGTGTTAGCAAGGAAGACTAAAAGAAGAGCAGATTATAAAAAACTCCTAATTTGTAAGAAATTTTAGAAGTTTTTTTTTCAGTTGGTTCCATTGAAGCTTTCATTTAGTCATTAAACATAACCATAGTGAGGCACTGGAAATGACTCATATTTTCATTAAGAAGATGCTCTTTTGGGTGCAGGGAAACCAAGTTCTAAAGGGTTTGCTTGTCGGCACTGAGTTCCCTCTGGAGGGCCGGTTGTTTAAAGAGCAGGGGCTTGACATAGGTCACTGTGACTAAGCAGAGTAAATGAAGAATTCATAACTGTGCAGAATCTTAAAGCAAAGACAACACTGCACACCTCTGCTTTTTAGATAAATTCTCAGTTGGACTTTCAGCAATTGTTTTCCCTAAGAGATATCAGGAAACTAAAGGAGGCTTTTTTATCAAGCAGGTTCCAACCACAGAAGAAAACACACAATTGAGAGACTCTCAGCTGAAATCTCTCTCTTCACAGAGTTGGGGACATCTTGCCAGTCACGAATGATGTGGCTGAGACTGCACGGGCAGATGTTTGTTGCTTCAGGGAAGTAGCTACACATCTGCCTTGTTTTCTTCTGTGAAAGGAGGTGGATTACGGAATACACTCTCCTTCTGAGTTTTGACAAAGTGGCCTTTGAGAAAATCACCAAATTCCCAAGAACATGAGGTTGCTTTCTGCCAACTGAGGCTTTTTTGCATGAAGGTAGTCATAATAAAAGCTTCCAATATGTTCAAAATATAATCGGTTTCAGGGAATAGGACTCCTTTGCTTTAATCAAATTAAGTACACAAACTCACACATCCATTTAGATTAGGTACCCAGCCCTACACATTTAGTGAATAAAGTATTTACAAAGTCTTGATCTGTAAAAAATGTTTCTTATGTTACACAGTGTTTGAAGGATAGGAAGCAAAAAGTAACTTTGACATCAGTGGTCTATTTGCTTCGGTAAAGAAAATGATTTTATTTTTAGGAGATAATAATTAGGAGGTAAAGGGAAGTAACAGAGTGGAAATGAGTAGAGAGGTTGCCTTGGCCAGAATAAAATAAGATATAGTCTGTGATAGGAGCTTGGAAACATACAACTATTGCTGATTGGAAATTTGGCATCACAGGGAGACAGGAGAGAGAAAAGAGAGAGAAGAAATAGCATATTTTCTATTTTTAACTGAAATAGGCACCATCAAGCGGTAGCCTTTCTAAAGCTACTATAGACCAGCTTTCCAGACATGCGCTCCTGGAGAACAGGGTCTGTATCTTCATTACGTCTCTGTCTGCAACTCTGCACATCATGTGGCATATAAAGGGGGCACAATATGTGTTTACTGAATGAATAAATCATCATACAGCTATTTTGGAAGAAGGAACCACAAGTTAGCCCAGGACAGAAATCCAGGGAAGTTAGCCCAAGTCAGACATTATTCTGTCAGTTATCACCACACACAGAGCAGCAGAAAAACCCACCAGCCTGAGAGAGCCCTTCTGGTTTATTTCCTGTTTCTGCAATTCAAATTTTTATAAAATTTCTAACCGAAACCTTCTCATGAAAAAAAGGCGAGAAGTACTTTGTACTTTTTATGTTTTGATTGCTATTGAAATAAAAATATTTTCTTGTTATCTTCAGAAATGGCCAATAGGGTACTCACGTGTATGTCTGTAAGTCACCCAGGCTCCCTGCTGCTCCGTACTTCATTGGCACACCCGAGCTTCACTGCTTTCCCGCCTGCTCCATACGAGCAGCTCAGTTTCACCCATATGCTGGTGACACGTGTATACAGGAACACATTTCCTTTATTCTTGCAGTTCACAAATTCATTGCACCCATTTGATTGTCGAATAGCTTGGGAATATATCCTAGACATATTTCATGTTTATAATTAAGAAAAACACTGGCTTGGATCCCAATCTGTAGAGATAAATCTTCCTCATCTACCAGAAAAATATTTCAGTGGGCATTTCTTTGAGGAATTTTTATGTCCCCAAATACCAATTTAGAACAGAACACAGGGTGAGTCATTACTTAAAGCATAGCCAATTTAAGTGAGTGTTTAAATAACCTTGTAGATTGGTTCCCTTTAGGTAACATCTACATTGAGTTTATTACGTAACACTCTAGCATCGAATCTGCCTGGATGCCATCATATAAATAACTAAATAATTAACTAAATAAATAAGTAAATACATTGCTCACATCCCTGGATACTGCCCAAAAAGACCCCTTAAAGAAGTGACCCTGTCCCAGGATGACATGCTAGTTGTCACACACAGAATCACCAAGACCCAAGTTCTCCTTTGCAGGTGACCCCAGAGCTGTTTGACACCTTGATTTTATACATAGTTCTGTGACTTCTAGGCCTGATCATACTTATTTTCTTGCTTATGGTTCCATCTCTCCATTTTGGTAAAATATTCTCATGAACAAAGTCATCTTATTTCTGCTTACCACCAGAACCCTGGGGTTCATATGCTGTCAAGGGAGTGGATTCCTCTATTTTAGAGAAAGAATTCACTTGATCTAGAATGAATGCTCTCTATATATGTCCTGCATTATTATAAATATTAGTGGATCATGTTTTACTGCAGATTTTCTTGACATGACAGATTTTTCAAGTGAATAGATACATGAGAGTCATCCTTTCAATAGTGTATTTCAGCCAATGTCATAAACAAAATATCACACATATAATATACATATTTAAACACAAACCACCTTGGCTCTCCTGATTGAAAAAAGATTGGCAGACCTCACACCCATCCTAACTTGCTGTTGTGAATAAACTAGAAGACCTCAACCTAAGAAACAACCTCACGGCGTAACTGCTGTTGGCAAATTTCCACTCCTGAGTCTCACCCACCTCACAGGCTCCTACAAATCCCAGTATCATTGCTCTACGGCCTTGACTTAGCCTTCTTACCCTCTCACATGGACTATTCCACCAAAACTAACTTGTGACAATGCAAAGCTTATTATAAAACCAGGACTAAAATCTCTATTGTACTAATGGATAACTGTTAATCTTGAATTCTCAACTGTTAGCAATAAAGTTATGGGTACATATTCCAGGGAAAAGACCCTCTTGGATCTACCACCTTTCTTCTCTGTATGATTATTCTACCTCCCACACTCAGTCCTCCATCATGGAAGGTGTAATTAATCTACATAACTGAACTCTGTCTGTGAAAATTATTAACTGAATGATATTCTCTCCTATTACTGCTATCGCTAGATCTCTTATGAAAGCCTATTATCTGTTAACTAAATGTCAATTTAAACAAGTTAATAAAATCAGCTGTAATACTATCCCAGTGTGGACTGAATGAATTCAAAACTGTTCTGCATGCATTAAAATATTACTGAACTCAACAATTAATCATTTCATTAAGCAAAGCCAATTATTTAATTGAGCAATATTAAGCAAATTTATTTATTTGCCAATAATGATCAAATATATTGAGTTAAAAGACCTCTTTTCAGATTTAATCTCCACAACACAGGCCACAAAATATCTCTCAAGATAAAAATAGCATATCATCTCTACTTGGGCAGAAAAAAAAAACTTAATTTATATAAATAGTTTAAATAGTGAAAACTATGTTTAGCCAGAGAATAAGAGGTCCCAGTCTCAAGGCAATTGTTGTAAAAGTAATAGTGAATGAAACTGAGCTTAAAACTCAACTGTCAAATGAAAGTGTGCCCTCAATTCTAAATCTGATGCAAAAAAAAAATAACTTGCTGGTTTTCACACCAGCCCTAGTGTGAGGTATCTTTGCTTTTGTGTTCATGTCCTATGACTAGAACGTACACCTCTCCTGGGCAACTTGGCAAGGATCTTTCAAGACCCTATTCAAATATTTCCTCTCCAGTGCAGTTCTTCTATGCTACATTGGGACAATAGAGATGGAACAGCACAACATCATGCAGGTTACGATGTGAATGTGACACTGCAGGAAACATCTACCCGCACCTATGAATGGAGGAAGGGCTTGCTACAACTCCCACTTACCTGAACTCTTCACTCTGTCAGAGTTATAGGAGATGCGGAGGATAGAAAAATCAGGAAAACAGCACACCAAAAAGAACAATTTACAAATCCAGAATGCGGAAGCTTCTTAGGGACAAATTAGTGCGTTTAAAAGAAAAGATTAGGAAAATAATAATAGAGTAAAAGTTACTGAATAGAAATAACAACCTAATTGGGTAGTTCTTCTTTTGTTCCCAATTGCAGTGAAACAACTCTAAGAATATATTTTTGAGACCGTGAATTTGAATGCCAACTGGATAATAAATAATTTTATAGGATAATTATTAATTAGGTGATATATACAAATATTATTTTCAGTGAGAAGCTCATTCTAAATGAAATAATATGAGACTGTCTTTAAAATACTCCAGAGAAAAATAAGGGATATAAGAGAGTTGAAATAAGATAGGCAACATTATGGTAATTATTGAGGCTGCTGCTAAGTGCATAGTGTGTACAGTCAAACAACATGTTTCACACTTCTGTTTCTTTGAAATTTTACATAATAAAATACTTTGAAACTATGGAAGTCAATAATGGAGAAAAAGTTTTAGGAATCTTGATATACAAGGACAGGAATAAGCCCCCTGAGAGGGAAAGCATCATTAAGCAAAACTTTTACTGACAGTTAATAGATTGCAGTTTCTTCGTGCCACCGAAGCAAAGTATACGCCGTCACGGGCAGTGCAGTCGGGACTATCCCTGCAGCCTGCAGCAGGCTCCTGCTTCGCTTCGTGTGGTGCTTCACCTGGAGCACCACACAATCTCTTCGAGTTGTCTTCCACTTTAGGACAGTCAGTCTCCTCTCCATGTTACCTCACAGTTGTACACATAGCACTTATTATAATTTACCACACCGCTGGATTACATGTTGGACCACCCTGTGTCACTCCCCACACATGGAGCGTATGTAGTGCTTACTGGTGTGGACATGACCTGAGCCGGCTCTCTGCTCCCAGTACTCAGTAACTGTGACTACATGGAGATTCTACCATAACAAAATTTCTGCATTAACTTTCCCTTAATGGTTTCAGTGTTCACCAGTAATCATTACTCAAACACGTTATTAAAGCAATTGTTTTTAAGCGTGCAAAGCATTTTATTGTTAAAAATAAAATAATCTCACATAAAAACATGTATTCTGCTTTCAGATACCTTTGGATTCATTATTTTTTATTAATATCTTAATTAAACAACCTTATGGGACATATTGTGATAATTTGATAAATGTATAAAGTGTATAATGATCAAACCTGAGAAGTTAACATTTCTGTCTCTTTAAATATTTGTTTCTATAATTAAAAATTTGAGGAACATACAGTAAATTTTTAAAAATAAAAGTTTCCTGCTAGGGACATAGCTCAATAGTAAAGTGTGTGCTTAGTTTCATGAAATCCTGGGTTCAGTCCGCAACACCACACACACACACACACACACACACACACATTATTCTAACGGCATAGGCTTCTAATATAACTTCTGTCCAAATCTTTGCTTTTTGCTGTTGTCAGGCTGGACAGAAAGACCAGATGGACAAGGTCTCCCTTCTGATCACCTATACTCCCACTTTCTGCCATCACTACTGATGTCTCTTCACTCCTGGACACTGCAGTCTGGGATGAGTGTTCCTTCTCTGATTCTTGGAAACCTATAATTAGAGGTAGAGTAAGCTAGAGCCACAGTAGAATAAAGCCAGAGCTCCACCAAGAAAATAAGGTGCCTCTGCGTCTCTAGGGCACATTACAGAATCTGCTTTACCTAGCATGATAATCACAAGATCTTTCTAATGCTGAGATTCTGATAAGAAGACAATGTTTAAAATTTTAATCTTTGTTAACATCCTATATTAGGTTATATGCATGTAGGCTTTGGGGAGAAAAAACATGAATAAAAAACAAGAAACATAATGCTTTACTGGGTTTCATGGAAAAATGTATTTCGGTTCCCAATAAAAAACAAAAATTTACATTTGGATTTGGTAACAGATTATGTAATAATTTCATTTCTGCTAACCCTAAAATTTGATCAACCACACTGTAGCAAGAAAACAGGTAAATTTGTTTAGAAATCTCTCATTGTGGCCATGCTTGGCTCCTACACACAGATGAGAGTTGAGCTAGATATTGTGTCATGAAGGACACCAACTGCGTGCAACCTGGCCTTGGAAACAGCTTCAGGAAACCCGGTCTCACCACTTTTAGTTAGCATTCTGCTGGAGGGTCTAGAGAGTGCTAGCCACATGGGAAAAGAAACAAGATGTTCTTTATTTAGATACATCATAGTCTATGAAGAAAATCTTATGGAATCTACAGGAAAGAGACTAGAATAAAAAAGAAAGTTTAGCAATTTACAGGATAATTAAGTCATATCTTTTACTCTAGCAATGAACATATTGAAATAGAATACTAAAAATTATTTTTTAAATATGGAGAAGAAAATAAAATATTTAGGGGAAAGTTGGACAAATGACATGTAAGATCTATATGATAAAAATTGTAAAACATTCCAGAAATAAACAAAGAAGACCTACATGAATGAATGATACACTGTAATTGTGGATCAGAGTTCTCAATCTTGTTAGTCATAATAATGAGGCCACTTTTTACAAACTGACCTATATATACGCAATCTTATTAAAATCCTGGTATATGCTATTCTAGAATTTAGCATGCTCATTCTACAATTTATCTAAAATGTAAAGGGCATGGAATATTAAAAATAACTTTGTGAAGGAAATAAATTCAAAAGACATTCACTACCAGAGTTTCAGACAATACAAAGACACATTAATCCAAATGTAAGAATTGATGAAACAATAAATAGTTAAATCACACTGAATACACTGCTCCCAAAATAATCTATAGATATGTAGTGGATTAATTTTTTAAAATGCAAACTAATTCAATAAATAATTTGAAAATCTTTCAGCAAAGAGTATTGTAACTACTGGACAGTCTCTTGCAAATGATAAATGCCTATTTATATCTTCCAGTGTAAATAAAAATTTACTTTAAATGGAACATAAACCTAAATGCAAAATCTAAAACTATAAAACCTTTAAAGTAAAGCAAAAAGAAAATAATCATCATGCTGAATTAGGCAAAAATTTCTTAGACACATGAAAAACAAATAAAAAATCTGATAAACCAGACTTCATAAAAGTTAAGAACCTTTGATCTTTGAAAGATGCTTTTTAAAAATGAAAGGTAAGACATAGCTTTGGAGAAAACTTTATAAAATCAAATACACAATGAAATAATTATATCAGAATATAGTATTTAAAGCTCACAAAATTACTCAACCATTGAACAAAAAATATGTAAACTATTTGAACAGACATTTGACCGAAGAACAGATACAGGTGACAAACTAAACCTTCTGTATATAAAATCAATTGATATCCTTAGGCAGTAGAGAAACAAAGATTCAAATCAGTGAGATTCACTACATATCCGTGGGATGACTAAATAATAAAATTTAAAAACTGGTAATACCAACTATGTGTGATGGTATCAACAGCTACTTAGAAGAAAACGACACATTATGGTAGCTATTGTTGATTTCTTATCATCTTGTTTTGAAGTCCAGTAATGCTTTTATTCTTTGTTTTGATTGATTTTCATCTGTTTTCTATTATTTGATTTCAATATATGTGAAGGTATAGACAGCTGTTTTGAAGAGAACAAGAGACATTGTTTTCAAATCAACCTACAAGCTATGGCATTAATGTAGCTGATGAAAAAGAAAGATGAAAAACATTGAAAGATACAGACCTTCTGCCAGTTGGCTACATACCAAAAGATAGAGCAAGTGGAGGGGACAGAGCTCACAAAAGAATGCAGATGTGTTCTGTAAGTGTATCAACCCGCTACAATGAATGGGATACTTTTCTTTTGCAAACAAGTACTAGTAAAAATACACTAAACACAGAAAGAAACATTGCCTGAGGAGCTACCATGTTTTATGCACCAAATTATCCTTGTCACCATGGCACATATTTATGTGCCTCAGCTCTAGAACAGGAGCTTGCTGAGACTGGAATTTCTGTCTTTCTATTTTTATACAAGAGGGTCACGTGGTAGATAGTCAGTTTTCCAACAGATGTAATGCTATCATGTATATAAATAAAAATAACCATTTCATCAAAAAATATTTTAACGTGAATAAGTGAACAAATCTTATAGTGTGTTATTCACAGTTATGAAACAAACCATTGGGAAAAGTAAAACTAAGACATAAGCTTTAAAATAGAAGAGGGTGTAAGATTTTCTGCTCACATAATCGGAATAGATTCTATAACTTCAGTGATCATCCCTGGAGGAAGTGAAAACCAGGAAACATGAATGCTTGTTTATGTACCGTGAACCTCTGGTCAGGGAAAAGAAGAAGAACCTTTTCATTTTTTCCTTTAAATTCTTCTGCTCTGATTATTTTTTCTACTATGAAATTATTTTCATATTACTTTTTAATCTTGGTTGAAAAAAACAGACATTCTAGCAATCAATATATATATATATGTATATATATATATATAATATATTGACAATATATATACCACCAAGCACAGAAGCCAAATGGAAAGGTTGTACATATCAACATTCTTGGTTTTAAAAATAGAAACGAAATCACAGAAAAATTAAGTTTACTTTCCCAGCTGAATCCAGACAGAGCCTTGAGTGGGGTATTCAATTCTGGAATCATTTCTGATTCTTATATAAGACACGGCTAAAGCACTTTTGATTGAAAAGCAGAAAAGCTGATTTCTGAGTTCCCAGTTAGGATCTGTCAACAATTTTCTTGGGGCAAATCATTAACTGAACTTCCCTTTCTGTGTGTATAAACTCATGAAGAGGTATAGACCTTTGCTTTTTATGTTTTAGGCAGCAAAATTTAATTTTCAAATGAAATACTGACATCATAGATATAGCAACAGTTCAAAGTAAAAGTGATAAGAACAGAACTGAGTTGCTCCCCTTTAAGGAGGACAGAGGAAGCATTTCAGGTTCTCCCCAGCCCTGACCAATTCTCTCTCAGAAGCAGGAGCTCTGGTCCATGCCTGGGTAAACACCAAACAGACTCTGAACAAGGGGCTCCCAGATAGGACTGGAAGTCCACGTTTCTAAGAAGACCTCAGAAGAGGTTACCTTGCTGAGCTGGTCCCTACCTTTTCCTAAGTCAACTGACAAACAATTTCTCTTCTAATGCTACTGTGGAGTTATGCCAGCTTTCCATCCCTTACCCTTCCTTCTTCTGTGCCCCACTGCCAAGAGACAGATCGCCAAGGGCACCGCTGACTCCCAATCTTATTAAGTTCCCAACAAAAACAGCCCCAATCTGTTGCTCAGTACCGTAGAACAGAGGAGGAGAACAGAGCTTCTGGGTGTGGTTAGCTTTCCCACTTACGGGCTGGGTAACTGGCAAGTAACTTAATATTTCTGAGCACGTGGTTCTCATCTGTAAAATGGGGACAATGAGAGTAGCTTCTCCAAAGACTGTACTGCTATAATGCTGTAGGTAGGTGGTTAGCACCGTGGTTTGAGTATAACAAGCATTCATTGCATGTCCACCAGTAGAGGAGCACAGAGGGACCTTTAAAGAATTGTGTGTAAAACTTTAAATCTCTAGAAAATTATCTACACACACAGAAATCTAACATATGGTTGATTGACCCAAAGTAAAGTTATAATACGAGAAGCAAAAGCACACAAGGAGTTAGGCACCAGAAATGAGCTGTTATTTCAGTCAGGGCCTTATCTCTGTAGTCTAACAGGAAGACATGAGTTTCCTATCATTACAGGTATCCAGTGTATTGCCAGAAAGATTATTTCTTCTGATGTCTTTGTTAGGACACGTTATAAACAAGCTGCAGAGAAAGAGCAAGTCTTTCCTAAGTTATAACTAGTTAAATCTTACTTGAAACTTCCTTAGCTTTTCTGTCACATTTTTTCCTGATAAAACTCTACATTTAAAAAAAAATGTTTTACAATCATTCCCCAAACCAAATATTAACACTCCCTCCCTCATATCCAAAATATTCCCTCTAGTTTAATCTTCTCACTGTGCATAAGTTACTAAAAATAATTTTTCAAGATGCTTCGCTATAGAATTGTAGACTTTAGCAGAGTTATTGAGAAATATAACCAAGGATAATCTTTTTCTTCATGATTTTCTTTAAAGTAGAATTTCTCAGTGATTTTGCATATAATTTATTGTATAGGATAATACAGGAATTAAAAGATTGAATCTTAGGTATTACGTTATATTGGAAGTATGCTGTACAAAGTTAATCACAAGTAATTTTTACATCCACATGCAATAACCTTCGTGTTCCATCTTTAGCCAAATGGGTGTTCAGAAAGCTTAACTGTGAATAGTTAATTTAAAAAATAATCAAAAAATTAAATGTAGAGTGGGAAACAATAAATCAAAAATAAAATCTAACAACTAAAGCTTCATTGGTGTGTATATTACTAAAGGTCACATATTCAAAAACAATGATCAATTTATAAAAGAATTAGGTAGAGTAGAAGGGTTACAATACAGACAAGAAGGAAGTTGTTGAATATTATTGAGTTTCCTAGAAAGTATTTAATGAAAGAAGGTGGAGAATGTAGCTCACCAACATGCTTCAATAAGAACTGTTACCAGTTTACATTTCCTCCAACGGTGGACAAGGGGTCTCTTTTGCCTGTAGCCTCATCAATATTTGTTGTGATAACAAAAAAAGTATTTGTGTTCTCTTATTGAAGAAATAATTTAGTGTCATTTTTATAACCTTCAGATTAAATGACAGGTGCTCTTCCCTCAATTTTAAATCTAATGAGTCGAGTCAGACATTTACTTTCTCCAAATTTTGATTTAATTATTCAATTAACAAAGAGATTTCCATGCAAATTAATTATCTACATTTATATAGAATTGTACATTTTTCATATTTTTCTGTGCTTGCTTTTTTTTCTAACCATTCCTTTCACAACCCCAAGTAAGAAAGTTTGAATGGATAAAGCAGATTACATTTCACAAGGAAGCATGTAGGGATGGGGCAGAAACTGAGATAATTCATACTTGAAAAGTATGGGAGTTTAAAATATAGTGAATATAACACTTTCCATAAACAAAACCAAAAAGCCCTAAGCTCTGGTTTGGTTCCAGGTGCATGTTTACACTGCTGCTTCCTGGAAGGGAAGGGACACAGCTTCAGAAGGGTGCTACTCCATGCATGCCAGAGCTGCAGGCACAGAGGGACTCACTAGGCACCATGCCCATTACAATAGTCTCTTCCCTAAGGTATTTTTCTTCCTTCTCCTCCATGACATGTCTTCTTAATTATTTCCCAAAAGACACAGTGCCTTACACAGTGTTGGTAACTTGCACTCAACAAATGCTTGCAGAACAAAATTGAATACTAGCAAAAACAAACACAGAGCAAAGGGGGCAGTTTCTCCTGAAATTCTTCCTCTTAGTTCAGTGAGCTTCTGTCTCTGCTGCCAACATCTCAGTGTCCATCATATCAATGAAGTCTGCACTTTCTCCAGTTTGCAGCCTGGAAACCTCCTGCGGTGCAGCCACCTGCTTTCTGATGGAGTTAACCGACATGTACCTCCCACACCAGATGGCTCACTTCTCTTGCCTTTCCTTGGCAAGAATTTACAAACATATTTCCTCATGTCCAGTCTGGGACACATCCAAGGGTCAAGGCTCTGTGTGGGCATCAAACTTGCCTAGTAGAAGGAATGGTTAGAAAAAAACCAAGCACAGAAATACTCCATTCTGTATTCTCTTTTCATTTGCACTATGATCTTTTTATATACAAATACCTTGTTTGAGAAGCTCGACTTCCCTCAAACTTCTTAATTCCTCACAAATTTTCCCAGACCATCTCAGAGGACTGAAAAGTTTCCTGGTCTCTAGGTTTTATGTTTGACATCACAAGTTTGTATAACCTGATTATCAATCCCTAGTCCACTTTGATAATGAGATTAAGAATCAAGTGCTTCCTTAGGGCAGCTATAAATACAGGTGTGGAAGGAGTGTACAAGGAGGTAAACCTTACAAACTGAAACCCAAACTATCTGATCACCTATACAGTTTATAAAAGCAAGCTTTGCTGTACAAGTGTGATCAAAATAGACAATGAATATTTAAATTTAAAAATATTAAAATAAAAGACATATAGCTACCAATTCTCTTCAGAATACTCCCTTAACCAATCATTTCTGCCACCTTGATATTTTTGTACATTTAGAGATGTCTACCATTTCCCTCATTCTGATTCAAATTTTTCAAAAGTGAACACGACTTTGCACAATGAGTATATAAACATAGAATTAGAAGCAAATGCATTGTATTTTCTCTTGGTTCATCCATTATGTGGGGAAGAATGGTCTTTCACCTTAGCTCCTCCAACACATTTTGTACACTAATGTACAAAACTAAGACTCTAAATGGAACATGACAACTTGGTAATGAACAGAAGCAACAGTTTAATTCTGCCCATCTTTAATAGTGGACTTTCTTCATTGAAAAATTAGCAAGCATGGGCCAATTGGCTCGGCTGGCTAAATCCTGAGCTCCTCAAAAGAAGGCAGTGAATAGTGAATCATTAATGTACCCTATGCCATGGCACAGCATGAAACTGTTAAACTGGTAGCTTGCCTAAAATTTTTGTAGAAAAATTTTATTGTCAATGTTTATATGCTGCAAACTTGCCTCTCTGTCCAGTAAAACTCCTTGTGTTGTTCATTTGGTTCAGCAGGAGGCTACACTAGAAGTAAAAATTGATTCAGATGGTCTTTGGGTGTTTCTTGATATTACCAGGGATAATGCACATAAAGTCAGTAAGTATGAATGTGTTTACTTGCCTGTCTTCCAACTATTCTTCACCCACTTGAGGAAGAAAATGAGAAAAGACAAGAAAGATGATGTCCTTGAATAATTTCCACTCCTATACCCAGTCTTCTCTCCTCCAAATAAAAACTGCGGCAAAAGCTTTAAAATCAATCAGTTTCACAGTTGGCAGGGGGGAAAAAATCTGTGTATCTATCATTTTCTTAAACATTTTCCTTTGATTCAAGGAAATAATTCCATTAAAGACTCTACATATAAAATACCACATGGCTGCACAGAAGGTAAAAACAAGCATGCAATGACAATTGCTAATATTCGGGGCTGTTTTGCTCTTCTTCTTCCACGGTTGTCTTTTCTCATTGTCCCTCACTGGAACCACCACACTCTTCCTGAGGACTGAAAGTCCTGAGGCTGAATTCAGAACTTGGAAGAATAGATAGTAATGAGTCTAAACATCAAGTTTTAATCATTTCGCTTGCTTCCCAAAGCATTAATGCATTCATTTTATTAATCTCTTAAAGATTCTTTCTCCAAATTGCTTTTAAGAAATAGCTGAGGAAAGAATTTAGGGAGGAGGAAAAGAGAAAGAGAGAAATAAGAGCCTGAGTTTAAAGGTTGGCAACTTGATGAGGGAGGCAGCATGGCTGTCCATCTATTGCCCTTTGGAAAGGGTTCCTCTACCTCCAGATGCCATTGTCCCAACAGCTTATGAAGGCTTAAAGTGCCATTTAAAAACTTACATGAGTATATCAAAATGCTATATAGTATACAAATATAATTACAAACACCTAGAACTTTAAATAGATAACTTATGAGACTCATTCATAAAAATACATTCTAATAGAAATAATGAACGAACTCAGAATGGTTAAAAACATGAACAGACCAAGAAAAACATACAAAATAATTATTCTTTAATATTGGGCCGGGGATTTAGCTCAGTGGCATAAGCACCTGCCTGGCAAGTATGAGGTCATGAGTTTGATCCCTGGTACTCAAAAAAAAAAAAAATGGCAGATAAACTGTAGTTTTTAAAGTCAACATGAAGTTTAATTACCAAAAACTAAAACAAAACAGATTCATATTGTTTGCCTTCTCTCTTACGGCGGTGGTGAAATAGGCAGATACTGGAATTAAAGTGTCTGCTTTGAAGTTAGACTTTGCCACATATAATTGATGTGAAATTGAACACATCATGTAATAGCTCAGTTTCAATTCCTTCATTGGTAAAATGGGTATAATAACAACTCATATGAAGTGTAAGATGTGCTGCATACACAAAACTGTTTTCTTTAGTACCTGCCAATTTTAAAAACTCTAGAATGTATTTCTTGCTCTTATTATCAAATAACAGTACCACAAAGAATAAAGAAATGGCATTCCACACCGGAGGGTGACCCAGCTGGAGAAGAGTGAGTCTATGCTCTGTGCTCTTACATTCCATCCCAGGAGGCCAGGCCGGCCTGAAGTCAGTGAGTTTGTGATTCAGGGATCATCCATTGCATCCCAGTCGTGGGGTGGCTGTAAGAATGTAAGACTGATGGATACTCCAAGACTCAGGACAACAGGCCAGTGCACAGATGCACACACACTTCTGGATGTTGAATTAATCAATGAGGCCAGTAATGTGGAAGCATCTGAAGCAGCAGTGAGGAGAGAGTAGCTGGATTCTGGAGAACTCCACTGACATAAGACCAGTCTCAGCCCCCACATCCAGAGGCCAAGATCTGGACCAACCTAGCACACTTCTGGGATGCAACATAACTGTAAACAGCAGAAAAAACTGAATATAGATGCCCCTGCAGGCCTGCCAGCCACAATCAGGGACCTGTGGCCAGCACTAGTGAGAAGAACCAGCTAGTCAAGCTCCTGTGCACCTGTGCCATTGGGGGAGCCTCGGTGTAGCTGTGTGTGTCTGGAGAAGCCAGCACTGTACCCTAACAGCTCCCTGGGAACCTAGGATAAGAGAAAACCAAGTGCCTGACCCATTCTTCTACACTGTGAATGGACAGCCAACATGGGAAGCACCTAGGACCCCACAACCAGCTCGTACAGAGGAAGCCAGGAAAACAAAGATGCAAAAGGTAATCTCAGACCTCTAGTCCACACAGAGCTAGTCTAGGAGACATAGAAATGGAGGAACTTGGAAGCCACACACCTGAAATTTCTGGAAGAATAGCAACTGAAGTAAAGAAACAAGTTCATGACGTTGTAAAACTAATCAGATCAGAAATAATATCTCAGGTAAGAGAACAAATAACATGATGAAAGAAATGCTGAGAATATCTAAAGAAGACATAGGTAAAAAGAGGAGCATAGGAAAATGATGGAAACCTTGAATGAACAATACAAGAAAGAACTACAATGCATGAAACAGATTGAAAGAGATATTGAGGATTTTAAAAACTCCCTGAAAGCTGAAAAAGCTGCTTGAAAGAAACTGGAGACAGATGTTCAGACCTTGAAGACAGGAATGCAAAAGCAAAAGGAAAGATCTCTTAAAAATAACAGAAAACCAGGAAATAACAATTCAGAAATAACTGAAGACAATGCAAAGAAAAATAATTTAAGGATGAGAGGTGTTAGAGAAAAAGCAAGGGTCAACACAAATGACATAAAGAGATTATTTAAAGAAATAACAGCAGAAAACTTCCCAGTCATGAGAAAAGGACCTGATATATAGATAAGTGAGGCCTTTAGAACTCCAACTAGACATGACTATAATAGATCTATACCCAGACATATAATAATCAAGATTGCATAAATTCAGCACAAGAACAGACAATTAAAGGCCATTAGAGAAAAGAAGGAGATAATCTATATAGGAAAACCCATAAGAATCATTTCAGATTTCTCAGCACCAACCATCAAGTCAAGGAGCACTTGGATTGTAGTGTTTCCAGTCTTGAAAGAAAAAAACTTCTAACCCAGATTGATATACCCTGCAAAACTATCTTTTCAAAATGAAGGGAGAAATAAGGTAATTCATGATAAAGAACAGCTGAAGGAATTCATGACCAACCAACCATATGAAGACTGGTGAAGGATATTCAAGAGAGACATATAGGTGACCAGGGTTCAAGGAACAGTAGGAGAGGGGGGTCACTGAGCACAGCAAGCAACTGAGGGGAAACACAGGAGACCAGAGGCAGGAGAGTATGGTAGAGACGAGCAAGTAGATGTCGATTGTACCATTAATGTAGATGGCCACAACTCACTGGTAAAAAGAAACATAGGCAGAGTGGACCAGGAGACAGGCTCCATCAATAAGCTGTATACAAGAAACACATTTGACTTGAAAGGAAATTCGTAGACTGAAGAAGGTTGGAGGAGACAAGACAATGCTGCATGTGATGGAGACCCGTAAAAGAGCAGGGGTAGTCTACCCATCAACCGCAGAATGGATACGAAAGATACGGCGCTTTTATACAATGGAGAGCTACTCAGCTATTAAGAAGGATAACCTTGAGGCTCTTTTAGGTAAACAGATGTAATTTGAGATCATGCTCATGGGTTAAATGGGTGAACACTGTGCTGTCTCCCTTGTATAAAACACTGAAATAATCAGTGGTATCCAAAATAGATATTATGAAGATGATATCGTAATAGATATTACAAAGGTGAAAGGGAGGAAACTTCTAAAAAAAAAAGGGGGTGGCAGCCATTGTTAATTTCCTGTTACTTTGTTTTGAGGTCCTATATTATTTTCATTGTTTTGTTTGGTTTCATTGTATTCTGTTTTTTTTTTTTTTTAGATTCTATTATGTCTGATAGTATGGTTAGCTGTTTTAAAGATCACAAGATACATTATAGTGATCATTGTTGGTTTTTGTTTTGAAATCCTGTATCATTTTCAATGTTTTGTTTTGATTGGTTTTATTCTGTTCTGTTTTGTTTAATTTTATTATATCTTATGGTATGGGTGGCTGTTTTGAAGATAACATGAGGCGTTTATGGTCACCGTTGTTGATTTCCTATTATCTTGTTTTAAAGTCCTATACTGATCTCATTTTATTTTGGTTGGTTTTATTCTGTTTCATTTTGTTTGGTTTTATTCTCTTTAAAATAAAATTTTAAAAATAAGAAAATGAGTTAATAAAAATATTATTTAAAAATATTACTCCTAAATTTGATTACAATACCCTTAGAACTAAGCTCAGTAATAATTTGTTAATCTAGAATAATCACCAACATTTACTGAACAACTGCTTAGTGCAAACTACTGTGCTACTTTCTATAGACAATTACATTAAATCTAAAATGTAGTGCCCTAGAAATAAGCTCAATTCACTAAGTAAAACGATTACTATAATTTTTTATTTCAAAGTAAACAGACTACTATTGTTATAATAATTTAACTTCTAGGAAGTATTCTAACAAAGAATGTCATGCCGCTGCATAGAAATTTATGTCTGCTGTGACTCAGAGTAACATTATCCTTAACTGTGAAAACTGAGAAGGCCTGATTCCCAACAGTGTAGAACTGTGTGAATGAAATGTTCACCCTTCTGATGAACTACTACTCACCAATTTCAAAATATCTGGTAGATAAAAGTTTAATCCTACTAGAAATCATTTAAGATATGTAAGCTAAGAAAAGAACTTAGAAAGTATAATCTGTGCTATTATTTCATTTGCATAAATATTAATACAAAAGAATCATACAGAGGTTAAATCAAAAGATATTTGTTAAACTTATATAGATTTATCAAACAAAGATAGTAAAGATGTTTAATGGTATCAGTGGTTGTAAAGGAGTTAAAAATTTTAAGTGTCTTTGACTTTTTATTTAATTTCTTTAATTCCCCACATTTTATGTACTGAGTATATACTATTATAATGTAAAAAAGAAAAAGGAAGGAAGAAAGAAAGAAGAGATGTCTTGATCACCCCCAACAAGTAAATAATTCTAAAATGCTCAGGAGAGGGGAAGCATTTTATAGAACAGGATATAAATCCTGTAGAATGAATGAGGACTTTAAAAATGAGGATTTAAACAGAGCCTGGACAAACTCCCTTCATAGGACAGAGGAAAACTCCCTTCATAGGACAGAGGAGTGCTGTAGCTGTTACCATATGGTCAGAAAATAGTGCAAAAGTTTCCTACTTATGTGGACATTCACTGATGTCAAAAAGAAAAAAAAGCAAAAAGCCATGTCCAAGCAGCTGGCTACATCATGGACATTCTCCATTGTGTTCTGCAATGTCCCTGAAGTGAGATCTCATAGAAACAATTCCTTTGCCTTTGGTGCTAGAAGGGACATTTTCTAGAAAGAGGCAGAACAAATGGAGAAATGTAGCACAGTAGAAACAGTGGAAGCCTCTAGTCAAAGTGCCTAGGTTCATCCTAAGCATCCTTCTTCCACTTACTTCCTTGGCAACTTTTGTGATTTACCCTCTAGACCAAGCGTCCTCATTGAGGAATTAGAAGTTATAGAAATGACTGCTCCATGAGAACTAAACACAATATTACATGAATAATAGAAATCACTCACTGAAATTAGCTAGTCACTCTCAAATTTTTAGTATTGGTTTTGACGATAAGGTTTACATGATCCACGGTTTTTTTTCCTCTTTGCCTGAATCTTGAAAAAATTTAATCTTCAATTTTATACTAATGTGTGCCTGTGGATAGACCACTTGCTTACTTTGCTTTTACAAGATTTCACTTTTCTATTTCTGTTCAGACGCTATAGGACATTTAACATTTATCACAAAGTGACTCAAGTGATCTTCTGAAGGAGGTAACTCTATATTTAAAAATCTCTATTCCATTTCTTTTTGTAGTTACTGCCCTATTTCATCTCCTTCACACTTTCTGTGAAGTCAGACCCAAAGACTATTTTCAGTGCTCCTTCTGTATGAACACTCAGTTCTAGCACCATGGATTGGTCCTACCTTTTCAAAACATTCTCTGTCCTTCCACAATGTCACTCATTCAGTTCCCCCTCAGAGCTCTCTGGCTCTTCCTTCTCCTTTTCCTAACCTAGTCATCCCTGGTTGACTATTAAATATTGATGTCTTTGAATATCAGACTTAGTCCCTCTTCTCTTCATCCTTTCTGCACTTAACATAGGTGAGCCTGATACATTTTGTCCAGTCCATGAATTAGTCATCTGAGGTTTTCAAACTGTCTCCAGCTCTAGAACTGTATATCCATCTGCCTACCAGACTTTTCCACTTAGAGGTCTTGAAGACAATTTAAATTCAGTTCTCTGAAAATTAAAGCCATAGTTTTATCCTTAATTTTTTGAATGGTTTAATAAACCAATAGATATTCCAAAGAAATTTCTCGAACTCCACATCTACTCTGTCAATAAAACCTGCACAGTTTACTTCTTTCCTCCTTGCAATCAACTTGGTTCAAGCTAGTATCACCTCCTACCTTGAATACTATTATTCCCTCTTTCTTGATTTCAAAAATCACTCTTCACACATCTGCCTGACTTACCTGTTTAAACAATGATCTCTCCTGCTTTAAGCCCATTGCTCTTATGCTACAGTAGACTCAGTCTGACCCTCAGGACCTGGAATTGTCTCACTCTTTGGTTAAGGCCTCATTCATTTCACTTTGATCTTCCTGGCATCTCCTCTGCCTGGCTCTACTGGTTTCCTTCCAGGTGCTTGAATTTGATACCAGGTTTTCTCCCCCCTTAGGGTTTCTGAACACACTAGTCCTTCTGGCTACAATGCTGTTCTACAACCTCCTTTTCTATGTTTAATTTTTTCATGCTGACTTCGTATCAGGGGCTAATTTCTCGGGAAAGCTTTCCCCATCTGCGCAGACCTGGCTCGGCTCTTCCACTGCTTGCTCTCACAGCTTCACGACACTCCCTGTTAGGTTCTGTTCTCTGTTCCGAATTATGGGAGTACAATCTTTTCTTAAAACTTTCTTCTTATGTACTGTAAGTGATATGAAGGAGAAGACCATTTTTATTTTTTCTCACCAATATTTTTCTAAATCTCATCAGCCACAAGGTCTCTAACACAAACTGAGTGCATCAACAGCGTGTTTCACTCACTCATTTACCTCTACTTCTGTTTCTTTTCTGACTCACAACCACACTCTCAGTTTTACTAGGCGACTGCAGTAACCTCTTAACCGTAACCCCCTCCCAGCCTTGTCTCTTCTCCAGCGCACCTTATGATTCACTCCCAGATTAATCTTCACAGCACAGCAGTGAACATCCTATTCCCAGCTCAAGGACCTCGTGCGGTTGTCCCCTGCCCACGTAATAAAATCCGAGTCCCTTAGGGCCTCCTTAGGAAGTCTCCAAGCTTACATTCCTAGTCATCTTCACATACCTGTGCTGCGATCAAACTGAAGTGTGTTCAATTTAGGACATTTCTGTGATTTCTTACACATACTTGATCCTTTCCTTGCACTATTTCTTCCACCTATGTATAGGTCAGATTTTCATCACTGTAACCAAATACCTGACAGGCACAATTTAAAGGACGAAGGACATGGTGGAGCAAAACTGCTCCAAGTCTAGGGACCAGATATAATACCCAAGCTCATGCCCCACTTTGCCTTTTCCAGAACTGTGCTTTACTAATCCTCCAGGCATTCACAAGCGAATCAAATTGACAAACCAGCTTAATTGCCACAAACTATAATTTTTAATGCCTTAGCCACTTTCATGTATTTAAAACTATATAATTTTTCAACTCTAGCCAAAATCAATTTCTCTACTAAGTTCTCTTTGATAACAGAATAAGACATCATCTCTCTTGCTTCTGATTCAGAATCCTTTCTTTTTGATGATTTTCATTGTCTACAATTCATTGCAGATGGTTATTATGTTCATGTTTCACTACACTAAAAACTCCAGAGGCAGGACTGAAACACACAATCCTTGGAAAGATTGTACAAATAGCCATTGAGGTTTTTTTTTTAAACTATGTTTTAGCTATTTCAGTAAGATTGCCCATAAGGATTATTTCATAATTAGAAATGGGGAAAATTCATCTACATTACCTCTCCTTTGAGGATACAGTTAGTTTTCATTGACCCAGTAGGTAATTTCCTTGTGCACTCACTTAAATTCTTTTAATCACTAAAGTGGCAAAAAATAATACAGAAGAAAATGATACTTTTAGCCATTTCTTTCTCCTTTGATGGTAACTTTAGGAAAAGTCCATTGCTCCAGATCGTTTTGACAGGATATAATTATAGTCCCTGGTTTTTGTCTGCTCCTTGTTAACTCCATTTGGGGCTCACGCTGACAATCGAGACTCTCAGTTTCTCTGTGTGCCAGATCCACCCTGCCACTGAGCTCGGACAGCTCGCGCTGTGCAGCAGCCCACCTCCCTCAACCGGCGGCTGCCTCCTTTCGAAGCGAGGAGGCACAGCAGTGACAGAAAGGGACTCTCTCTGACAAATTTAAAGGCAGAAGAAGGGAAATAACACATCAGCATAGCAATGTGGACGGTTGTCATAATTTCATCCTTGAAAAATCAGAGTCAAGTAAAAAGAATTCATGTTAAGAAGCTGAATAGTTCAGACCTTAAATTTATTTTTTACCCTGTGTGTCTTGTACAGATTTCTGATCTACAGTAGCCAGGTACAATCCAGAAGTCCAGTTCAGATATAGTAGTAGTGAATGGTGTGTGAAGGATGCATTACATGGTGTTGGAGAATTTAGAATTTTTTGACAAGTGACTTCATTTCTACCTCTCAAGCACGGTAGCCCAAAGACACTATGAAGCAAGAAAACCTGGTTCTGTATCCACCTGCTACTTGCTAATCATGGGTTCTTAAGAAAGGTGCTAAGTTCTCGGAGCTACAAGTTTATTTTTGCTGAAATAAAAATAAGGGTATTTAATTTGTCTGGAGCTCTGGATATTTGTGAAAATTAAATGAGAATAAGTGCAATAATGTATATAAAACTGTGCTGTAAACTGTAAGTGTATTGATATTAATAACATTTTTATGCTGAGTTACTATGTAACATGAAACCCATATATCACATTTTAACTTTGTCCATCTTATGAAGGAAGGTTCAATCACTTACTTCCATACATAATCAAGTGCAGTTTCTTTTTTTTTTAATGACCTATTTATATTTACTTAGGTGAATAAGACCACTACTTTAAGCCTCTCACCTGAGATTTATCCCTTCAAAGCTGAAATAATTCTTTTCAACACCATTTCCAAATTTTCAACATCTGCTTTAAATTGTTATTCGTGTGAGTAGACAAAGTGAATCAGTAGGTATCAGTTTATGCTGCGCTTGAGGATAATAGTATGGCACAGGTCTTTCCTCGTGGTACACATTAACATCTAGTTGCTTGTATTAGCATCATTCATTCAATAGCATGTAGTGGTTACGTATTTTATGAAAGAAAGTAGTTATTCACTATAGAAAATCAAAGTTGTGTTTGATTCTTGGTTTTATGAGACTTGCCAGGTGTGGCAGTTGAGATAAAATATTTATGTTATACTTTCAGGGAATTGTTTAATGTTAGTAAAGAACAGAAAAAATGGTTATTTTGTCTTTGAGAGCATTACTCTAGCTTTAAAAAAAAGTAACTTGAACTGATGCTGTTCCAGGAATCTCACTCGGAAGAGTATTTTTGCTTCTTGGAGGATAACTCACAAACTGAGAGGTCAAAAGTCCTAGGCACCCAGCATTTAAAAAACTTTTCTCACACGTTTAAAAATACATCATTTTTAAGACCTGGAATGAATCTAATAAAACCCCTAGATTATGTTTTTGGTGAAACAGTGACAGTGTTTGCATCATCAATGCACAACATCTGTGACTCTACATGAAAGTATAACCAAATCTTCTATTTATTTTAAAGTAAATAGAATTTTAGAAATTTAAACTTGTTTTACAGATTTGGAAAACTGAAGCCTGAAGAATTTCCATAACTAATTACTAAATTGAATCTCGACTCATGTCCCAAGGAAATAACTGTTCTAGTATGTAGCAAAAGTAAAATATTTTTAAGTAAAATTCTGAACCCTGTTAAATGTTTATTATGAGTCATTTCTTTTATATTTTAAATTCCTTTTCTCTTAAAAGCTGAATGTTTTCCAAACAAAAAGCAAGCCAAATATTTTAATTTAGTAGTCTAGTACCAAGAATTGAATCCTGTATAATGAGATAATCTTCAAATAATTTATGACAGCTGAGAAAAATCACCTATTTTCAAATTTATTTCTACATATAATATGGCTTGATACATTAATTATATTGACTCAATAGCCAATAATTATAACATCACTGTGTTCATCTTACAGTTTGGCTTTACATTTTTAGGACTGTATCTCCTTCTTTCTGAATAGTGTGCTAACACTATCCTGATTAACTGCAGATATTAGAGATAAAATATGCTTACATAGATTCTTTAAAAGCGAGTTTGCTGAGTCCATAAGCTGCTTGATTACAGAGGTTACCCATGTGGTTATTTAGAACACTGTGAACTAATGATACAATAAGCATCATTTAGTAAATTCTAAAACTTTTCACCTCAATTTTTTAAAATTTTATTTAAAGAGGAAAAAAGCAAAACAGAAACAGGGGTAGAAACAATACAGAATTTCAGAAAAAAAATAAACAGTAAGAAATCACTAGTTGATAAATTACATATTGTCTTCTTAGACATAGTTGTTCAAGATACAAAATTAAAGCATACAAAGTGGACATTCAAACAGTGAGGCTGCAAACAGTTCTGTTCAATGATCCAATAACAACTTAGCAATATGGTTATCAATCCTACACACTTAAACATACATACAGTTATATCCTTTAGAGCACTTTCTTTTCTTCCTTTTACTTTTTAAGTTCATTATATGTTTAGCTATATCCTGTTTCAGCTTGCTCAGTATCTTACTGACCTGTATTATTGTTGTTACTTACTTTTCAATCACCTTATATTATTCTGTTGTTTTGTTTTTGAGTTTCTCCTCATCCATGCCCCATGGATCAGCTTTGGTGTAGTAGGGAGGTCTTTGGAGGCATTTTGTTACTTTGTTTTAAAGGTAGCAAAGTATAGCAGAACAAGACAGAACAAACCCATGCGAGGCAGTGCAGTGAAATTGGCACAGAACCTCACAGCATCACCTCAATTTTTTGCCAAGGTTTCTTATGTCATGGGAATTCAGGGTGCATTATTCAAAGACAGAATTTTCTCCTTCCTTGATATTTTAACATATAATTAAATCTGTCATAATTACCAGAATTTATTTATATTTTACATCTTTCCATTATTATATTTTTCATCTTTCCATCATATATGACTCTATACTGGTTTGAAAAAAATTACTTTCATTTGACTTCCAATGTTTCCCTTAAAATCCATCACAAACAGTTCTAGAGTAATGTTGAATTCTCCCTTTTCAGCAGTATGCAATAATTTACCTTTCCCCTGAAGAAGCCTCTCTGAAGCAGCTTAGCATATACTAAGAAGTTTCCTCTAAAGACACTTATTCTTAGTTTAGTCATATGACATAGAAAATGTCAGGAAGTGATCACAAAAATAAGATTGGAACAGAATGATAGCTCATGCGTGAAGTTTAAGTACTCAAAAAGTAGAGGCTACAGTGTCATTTTACCCTTGGAGTTTGAGAACAGCTTGAGAAAAACATAGCAAAACCCTATCTTGATTGTTTTTCAAAACTGTCTATGTATATTCACTAGTCTTAGAAAATAATAAGATTAAAGACCTAGAAGACCTCATAGTTTTCAACATGACAGCCATGTCAGTTTTCATATGTGATTGTCATACACGAAGGTAAGTGTGGAGGTTATTTTGTTTCTATAATGAGCAAATACAGTATTCTGGACACAGCCTGACTAGCTGGTATATTCTAGAGTAACGGGTTTCTTATTTGAGCATGCTATATCTCTGTATCTCTGTCAATTTCAAATTTATCTCAAGTCAAATAAATCAACTATTATTTCTGGGTATCATTCTATGATTTGCCATAAGTATAATAAAATGGACTTCATTTCTCCTAATAAGTGTGAGTTTCTGTAAATGATATACAATATTCCACAAGTAGTCCAATATGTAATACTAAATAAAACTGAAGAAACTTTCTAAAAAGAAATAGAAAGAGAAAATGAGATAATTTGTTTACTGGCTGAATTCTAAGTTTTCAAAAATGGTTAAAATATTTATCCAATAATTTACAATTCTATTTTGTTTGATACAAAAATCATATACAATTATAACTGAATGTTACATGATAAACTCTCTTAACAGTGTAAGAAAAGTTCACAAGCAACAATGCTATTTGTCTTGGTGGAGATGTAAAAAATGGGGGGATCACTTCCCATTTAAAGCAGACATTTCAAGAATAGACCAGACTTTTCAGTTTCATTTTTTCTCAGTTTTAACTTTTCTCAGTGAAAATAAATAGGGATGCTTTTGTTTTTTTCTTTGGGAGAGGGCACTGGTCAAAGGGCCAATCATTCCTTATTTGCACAAGGTCAGCACTTTGTCTTCTGGCTTGAACTTTTCTATGTCATTGACTTCATAACAATCTACCATGATCACATTAGGAGTAACTAAATATTCTGATTTATATACTGTGGCTGAACAATGAGCACATCATAGAACATCTAGAATTGTGTCACCCATTTTCTTGGGGTAAACTCAGTAATGATGACCTGATAAAGATATTCTATTGGAAAGACCTTACAAATAAGATATTTATACTGTAGCTTTCTCTAAGGAAAATGTGACCCTGTGATGATTATTTTCAGAGCTGATAAAAGCAAGGTTTATTAAGGGGTCACATTCTATTTTATAGTGAGGCTAGCACTGGAACAGGATGAGTTCCTCTTATCCAGTATTCTCTGTCACACTTTATTCATTTCTTCTCCAACTGTCTGATGAATAATTGTAGATCTCAGTACAGTGTTTATACCATAAAAAGAATGACAAATACCAGGACAGGTGGTTCTAAGTTTGGTAATAAGCTACCACATAATAAATGTATGACCACTGGCAAGATCTATGACTTATTGAGACTTTTTGATTTAAGATGAGGCTAATACTCACCTCCTTGAGTTTTAGGGAGAAAAATCAGATGCTGCATGTAGGTAAAATGTCTAGGATATTCCAGGTGCTGAGTAAATGTAAAAGAAGAGAAGGAGGAGGAAGGAGAAAGTAAGAGGATGAGAAGACACGTATTAAATGGGATACTGATTGAATGATTGTTCGACCTTTTTTCCACACCTTCACTAAAACCACTGTTATTTTCCTTCTCTGTTCTATTCTTGCCAAATCTAAAATGCAGCCATAACAGAAGTCCATGTCCAACATGGCACTGATGAATTAAACTACTCACCCTAAATCTACAGGGAGCTGATGATCGTGTTCCTGACCCAACTCTTATTAAAACTATTTTCTGCTGCAAGTGTCTTTCCCTTATCCACCCCATCTCTTCTCTGATACCAGTTATTATTTGACTCACATTGTATTACTTGCTTCCAATTTTGTTTCCTTCCATTGCTCCCTGTCTTCTTTGCACTATTTTCCTGTCTTCTAAAGATAGCATTTCCTCAAAACTCTAACCTAGCAATTTATTCCTATTTTTCTCAGGATATTGGAACAGATGAGGGTGCTTTGGACAACACTCAAAAAGGCACAGGTAAGAAACAGACAAATGAGAGTAAAACAAACTAAAAAGCCAAGGAAACAAGTGAAGAATATACAGAAAGGAGAAAATATTTGCAAACTCTATATCCAAAAAACTGTTAAGATCCAGAATATGTAAAGGACTCCAAAATTGCAATAACTAAATTAAAAACTGGATGTAGAGCTAAGTAAACATTTCTCAAAATAAAATATATAAATGATAGATATATGCAAAGGTGCTTATCACTTACCACCAGGGAAGTCTGTATTAAACCTCAGTAAGAATGACTAGTATGAGAAGACAAAGAAGACAAGTACTTGTGGGGTGTGAAGAAAAGAACACTGGTAAGACTGCAGATTAGTGCTGCCAATATGGAAAACGCAATGAAGCTTCCTCAAAACATTTAGAAGGGATCTACCATACGATCAAGTAATTTCACTGCTGAGTGTCTATCCAGAGGAAGTAAAATTCGTATTCTGAATTGACATCTGTGTTCCCGTGTTAATCGCATCACTGTTCACAATAGCCAAATTTAGAAACAGCCAAAGTGCCCAATCACTGGTGAGTGGATGAACAAAACATGTTATGTCTACCCAACAGAATACTACCTCGCCATTTAAAATTATGAGATCCGGTCATTTACAACCACACTGTGGATGAAGCTGGAGATCGTTATATCAAGTGAAATAAGTTAGGCACAGGAGGAAAAATACTGCTTGGCCTTATGGCCTTATCTGTGGAATTTTAAAAAGTTGATTTCATAGAAGTTGAGAGCAGCATAGTGGTTATAAGAGGCTGGGAAAATCAGAGTACAGGGATAATCAATAGGGCTGATAATAAATGGGAAGCTGTTCTGATATGCTATTGCATGGTATGGTGTAGATAATAAAAACAATGATACACTGCATATTTAAAAAGCTAAAATTCTGAATTATTTCACCATAAAAATGATAACTTTTTGAAGAGATTGATATAATAAATCTGCTTTAAACACTATAAAATGTATATAAAACATTACATGCTATAATGTTTGTTTTAACTTATCAGTCAAAAATAAATTTTAAAGATCTATTGTAGCTCAGACATAAGTAATTTTAAAAGAGCCTCTTTTGCTGAAGGGTTCTACAGGGGAAATAAATTTAACTTACATTTTAAAAAATGGCTGTGATGTTAACTGAACTAAACCAGATACATATGCTTAAATATCATGTTTTCTCTTATATTAGAAGCCAGAAGTGTAAATAATGTAAAGAGAAAATAAAAGATAGGTAATAAGAAATAGAGACAAATCTTTAGCAAAGAAAAAAAGAATGTGAAAATGGGGGTAAAGGGAAAGTGAAATGAATTAAGATGTACATGTATCAACTTTCAGTAATGGATATAATCATTATGTCATGGAAATATATACTAATAAAAGCAACACTTATACATTTAAAAGTCTAAAGAATAACCAAAGTGCTAAAGCACACATACGACATAGACGTCACACTGTTACCCTCAGCTCTCAGTTTCTTCCATATTGCTGTTTCCAAGAGTAACTTACACCCGTTTCTGAACCTAACCTTTCAATAATAAAAAGTGATGGCACTGCTTAGAAGTCATGTTGCTGGTGATGGGGCTGCTGGCCTCGGGACGGGCTGGCATACTGCCCTTCCCTTCCCAGTTTGAGAGAGACATGGCAGTCAATTTTTCCAGTCATATCTTATACAGACCCCTATCATATAAAACAGTACATGACATATTTAAACACATCTTATGCAACATGACAGAATGATGAATGAGTTCCTTGGGCAGTAAAATCCTAATTTCTAGATAGGAAATGATTTGCTATTTTGTTACATTGAAACATCTCCCAAGTGAAAAATTTCTTGCACTATTCTACATTTTCTTTCATCACTTCAATAATATCTTCTTGAGAGTGAAAATGTTCTCTCTTCCTCATGACTGTGGGAAGTCCCCATCAATATGCTCTTTTTTTAAGCAGTATATATTATAAACACATATGTATACATTATAATTATAATTATATATGTATTCATTCCAGTGGGGCTCTCCAATAAAGAAACCCACGGCAGAGTTTCACTAATTCTGTGAGAACTGGGACTCCAATAATCCAGAAGAAAGTATGATGGTTTGATATGGTCCTTAAGAAATTTTTATAGTACAGTGGACTAGGTACCATATCAACTTGTCTTATTTTTAGCCTAAAGACCAATTTTGGTCATTTTGTTCTTTGTTTTAAAAACATCAGAATCCTTAAGTTTCATTTAGTTTTTCTGCATCACACAGAAGCAATACAAAGCTTCCCTTTGCCAAGTGGACATCCTGAGTGACTTAATTGAATGACAGAAGCAGTGACACCAGAGAGGATTCTATTTCAGTTCAACGACCTTTAGTGACTTTCTGGATACCTGAGAGCCAGACCTAAAGCAGCACAAATTCTGTTTGTGCCTAGCTTCTGAGAAGAGCTTACATGAAACCTCTGTTTTGATCTAACCTAGAGAGTAATCATTCCTGTCTATGAAGTTACAATGTCACCAAAAGCAGAATTTAGCTTCACCTACAATGTCAAAAAGTCGGAAAGAAAAAAATGTTCAGAGAGATAGCTTCAACATAAAAGGGAGAATTTTTAAATTAATTATCAGTGTAAAAAATGAACAGAAAAAAATTCCATTTCTAAATACTATGTGCAAAGAGAATTTCAAAAGACAGAAAATGTCTACTAGTCCCAAGAATAAATACAGCAAAGGAAAATAAATCAGTGACATAAAGCATGGTGACCAAAATGCCAACCAAAACAGAAGAGCAGAAGTTTGGTTGACATTTATATCTAGCATTGAGTTTTACTAAACTCCCTTTTCTATCAAAGGTGTGAAGTAAAAAACAAAGTCTACAATATGCAAATAAACAAGGACAAATGATTTAATGACCAGAAGCTAATAATAATAATAATTGCATGGAAGGATAAGAGCTTTAGACAAAGGAAATTATTTCAATAAGGAATACTTTTCTAAAGGTATAAATTCATTCTTTTCATCAATGTATTGCAACAAAAAATTTGAAACACAATTAGGGTTACTAATTTTTTATCATATAGATCTGATCTATTTCTGTAGTTGATTAAAGAATAATTTAATTCAAAGGGAAACAAAATATGGGTATAATATCATTGGTGACCAAAAATAAATAAATAAAAATGTCTCGTTTGAGAAGCAGTTATGATCACAAAATAAGCTTGAAATCCCCTCTAACATTAAAGCCTTCTAATGCTTTCTCTTAGTTTGGCAGTGGTCTACAGCCCTTCCATAGAAATCATAGATGAGAAGGCTCTACTGGCCTTGGCTAGTGTCTGTACCTTTGACACCGGACATTCCTTTGCATGTGTAGTCACAAGTATTAGGGATTTAATGTAATCACCACAAATTCCTATGTCTGCTTCTAAGCCCCAGTATGTTATTTGGAAATAGAATCTCTATAGATGTAAGATGAGGTCACACTGGAGAAGGTGGGCAGCTAAACTGACTGGTGTTCTCACAAAAGTAAATGTCATAGCACACCATGTACTCAGAGCAAGTGAACACTGGGGTCTGCTGCCACAAACTCAGAGACCAGGAAAGAAACCTGGTACTGATTCTTTTTGACCTCTTCAGAGAGCACATGACCTGCCAATACCTTGACTCAGACCTCTGTTCTCCAGAAGAGCAAGAAAAATTCTATTACGTAAAACACTCATTTTGTCATACTGTGAATTAATATGATAAGATTGTAAATATTTATTAGATTGATAAATAGCCTCCTGCTTGTCACCAGTCTCACTATGGGAAGAAAGCCATGAGAAATGGTAAAGTACATTTAAAGATAATTAATCCACTTTACAATAACAGCAACAAAAATCCAGAGGTGAGGAACTGCCCAATGATCAAAGTACTCAAGATCATGTGACTCGTTTGAGTGGAGTATTATTGGGAGTTATGGCTTTATGCAAGTCTTAAAATACCCTAAAGTGATTCAAAAAGTAAGTATCCAAAATACTTTAAAAATCACTAACATCAAAGACACACATATATTTTTCTTTTCTTAGAAAATGATATGTATCATTGAATCAAAAAATGTGAGAATTCAAGAATCAAATTGAAACTTGCAAACAAGTTTCTACTGAACTTTTCAAGATCTTTGGGTAACAATTGCGATTAAAAGGGGCTGCAAGTGAACCACTAAAGATACGCTTCACAGATAAAATAGTAAAAGTAAAACCAGTGGATGCACATCCTCAGAATGGCAGATGGTGGGCACACAGGATAAAGCGTGTCCAGCTTTACAGTTAATTTGAAATTATAAACCTTGAAAATAATGTAGAGTTATAATTATATGGCTCAGAGATGATGGAAACAAATAGATAATAACCACTAAAGATACATACAAAAAAATCTCAACAACTACCTAAAAAGGTTTATATGCTATGTTAATAGTTCTTTAATACACATTGTGTCCTAAATATACATGTTGCTGGCATTAGAAGTAGGAAAACTATATTTATGAAATGTTTTGCCATAAAGACAACACATAGAAAATTAAGAAGATGAGAAGTAGGATAGGATGTGTATTTTATGCTAACCTTTTTTGGTGGCTCTTGGTTTTGAGTTTTATAGATTGGGTTTTTTTTTTTGTAGAGTTCATAGGTTGTCTGTTGACTTCTTTTTTAGTCATATTTACTGATACAAATTTATCTGTGTAGCACACTTCAAACTTTTTGATATTCAGTTCTGTGATTGTTCTATGAGCTCTGATAACTACATAGAGTTCTGTAACCCCCCTTACCAAACCCAATAAACAGATCATCTCCCTATCTAATCTCCTCATACCTCTTTGTAGTCTAACACTCCTTTCCCTCCCATTACTTGGCATTAATTAAACTCATTCTGCCCCATTTTTTTTGTGTTTTCTAAAATACCATTCAAATCAAATGATGGAGTATGTAGGCATTTCAACTGGCTTCCTTACTCCATACGACTAGTGACCAAGACTCATTCATGTCATTGCAGGTATCTGTAGCTACTTCACTCATTGTAAGCCAATACAACAAGTTGTGTTCTATTTTATGGATATACTGAGGATATATAACCATCTACCAGCTGGATTGTTTCCAGAGGACTATTACAAACAAAGCTGTCATAACATCAGTGTGGTTTTTTAGAAATATATATATATATATATATATATATATATATATATGCCTCTCAAATAAATGATCTAACATGGGAATGGTGAATCTTACAGTAATTATACATTCAAGTTAAAAAATGTCTACAGTAATTTTAGTGACCCTGATTTATAGTATAGAAGAGTAATTCCAAAGTAACCCTAGCTAGCAGTGTAGAAGAGTCTCAGTTACGGGAATGGGAGTTTAGCTCATTGGTAGTGGGCATGCTTAGCCCGTAGGAGTGCTAGGTTCAGTTTACAGCACATACTTACACACACACACACACACACACACACACACACTGCCTGATAGGATGCTGGGTGTTTGTAATCTCAGCACTGTAAAAGGCTAAGGGGGAGGCCTGCAAGTGTGAACTAGGTTGGAGGTGCTGCTCAAAAACAAGAGTGCTTTAAACAAAAAAGTGAGGGATGTAGCTCAGTAGGGAAGTTTAATCTCCAGGAACACAAAGAGATTTACTGATGCAAATTTATATATGTAGCACATATAAGAGAGAGGGAGAGAGAGAGAGAGAGGGAAAGTTTCACAGTTTTCCACTCCCTTGGTAGCAATCAGTACTGCCAGTTTCTTTTTGCATTATATTGTTCTAAAGAGTGGCATTTCATTATGGATTCAATTCACACTAGTGAATGATATTTATAATTATTGCATATGTTTATCCACCAGTCATATCTCCTTTGGAAAAGTGTATAGTCAAATTATTTCACTGATTTTTATATCAGTTTGCTCAAATTTTACTATTGTCTTTTGGTAATTCTAAAAATTTAGACACTGGTCCTTTATGAGACATGTAACTGAAAATATTTTTACTCACTCTATGGCTTCTCCTTTGATTAGAAGTTGCTTGTGAACTAAGATGAAAATGAAAAATTTCTAGGACCCAAGTAGTCTCAGGAGCACCACACCACCTCTACTGTCAGGTTTACCTTGAAACACTTCCACGTTCCCACAGGAGAAAGCCAGGAAGGCAATAGCTACTGGTGTGAGAGTGATTTGTAGACATAATAGTTTTTCATCTTTACATTTTCTAGCAATTTCTTTCTGTTTTTTTTTCACCTTGAGGTTAAAATAGCTTATTTCTGGACTCATCGGTGTTTCTTATAATTTAATAGTGCCAAATAATTGGAATATTAATTATATTAGTTTAGTTAGCAACTATAATCCAAATATCTATCACCAGTTATGGCTAAAGTATTTATAGATACATAAAGAGAAATGGAGATATAAACTACCAGATGCATTAGAATTTGTCAAACAGCCATTGCTAAAGAAATTTAATAAAAGTCAAATCAAAAATAGCAACCTAATAATAATGATGCCTTACTAATGTTGTTTGAATTCAGTTGTTGTCTCTGAAATGTTTTGTGTAGAGAAAAGTAGAATCCAAAGTAGATTAGTTAAGGTTAATACAGGATTGGGTAAATGTAAGAGTACATAAAAAGCTATATAGATAACAAATGAAAAACTAAAAAGAATAAAAGGCACTTTTAGTAAGAAAAAATTTTTTATAAATAATGTAGCTTACAAACATTAAGGAGCCAGAAAAAATAATGTTACCACATGCTGCAAAACCAATAAGAAAAATATCCAAAAATGCTCAAACAGTAGTTTGATTGATGGAAGAAAGACCTGCATCTTTTCAAGTGGAATAAAAGAGTCAGGCAGAAAAATAACTTAAGTGCTTCCTGATTGTAGCATTCATGAATAAGATCAAGAAATGCTACATAGGAGAATGGATTGGGCAACAATGAGCAATGGGAATTATAGGAAAAGAAGCATCCAGGGGTGACAACCTAGATCACACACACAGATCTGAAAATATATGAGCAGAAAAAGAAAAGGCTTTTAATTACAAACAAAAGGAATATATCCAAAATAAAAATTTTAATGCTCAATACTAATATTGAAGCACAAAAGCAAAATATTCCACTTTTATGCTAAGAAAATAAAATGGGAGGCATTAAAGATATTACTTAAGTCAGTAAAATCCTTACTTGTAGGGCTCAGGCATATCTCAGGGGTAAAGCTCTGGGTGAGTATATGCAAGACCTGAGTTCAAGTCTTAGCACTGAAAAAAATATTCCTGACTTGGAATGGTAGGAAATATCTAAATACCCAAATAGAACATATAAATTGACTCACAGGAAGTGCCCACACATCTAGTTGTCAACATTCTTATTTACAAAGGTTGCATCTCTTTCTTTTATGGAATTTAAAAATAGAAAATACTAAAGAAAGACCATAAGTCTAATATATAATTATTTTTTAAATGACTACAATATATAATGCAAAAAAATACATAAAAGCTGAGAAGAAACATTTATCGAGCATCTACTATACACTTAAACCACGTCATTTGATCTTCATAGCAACCATCTAATGTCAATATTGATTTTCAAATCTTACACATAAAGAAACTAAATTCAAGAAGATTGTGAAGTCAGCTGTAGAGCACTGTAACACAGGAGACTGAGTCTTCTCCAGGTGAAGACCATGTTCTTTTCTTCTCTACTATCTTAGTTACTTTTCTCATAGCTAAGACAAAATACTTGCCACTCAAAATTAAAGGAGGAAATATTTGTTTTGGCTCAGAGTTGATAGAGGTTTCAGTTTGGAGTTGGATGGTGCCAAGGCAGGGTGGCCTTGCAGAGGTCCATCAGAGAATTGAGTAGTGGGGAAGCCAGAAGGCAGGAGGCAGCAAAAGCACCAAGTGACAGGCACAAGAAGTGACCATCTTCTGTCTCTTACATCCCATCCAGGCTACCCTGCCTTAGCACTTACACCCCAAATGGGCAGTTTTAATCTTGACACCACACCATGAATTAATCCAAGCATTGCATCCTTAATTCTAGCATCACACGCCCTAGATCCAGCCACCCATGAAAACCCCATCTGTAACCACATGAGGAGGGGGGAGGGGCGTCTAGATACAAGCCATAACATTTGTAATATCATCTATACATAATAGAAAAAATGACTGTAAATGTCTTGCTTTTATAGTAGGAATATGTATTTATTCTAAAATTCATTCAATTATGCAGTATGTTTGAAATTTTATATTAGTTTAGTTACTAACTATAATCCAAATATCTATGCAGTATGTTTGAAATTTTTCAAAATAACTTTGTAATCTGGGGGTAGGTAAGATACTTGACCAACTTAAATATCCAATTAAGAAAGAAAAGCTTGGGACAGAGATTTAGCTCAGTGGCTCAAGCACTTGCCTGGTAAGTGTGAGGTTGTGAGTTTGATCCCCAGTACCAAAAATAAATAAATAAATTAAAAGAAAAAGTTGATATTAAATTTGAGGTGGTCACCTATTCTGAGTATCAAAGGGATTAAAGGCCAAGGCCAATTTTCTTGTTAAGAAGAAAAAAATATTATCAACTATTTCAGTTAATCAGTTTAATAAACTTCATGTGGACATTATATTATACAGATACATGCACATCTATGTTTATAGCAGCACAATTTATAATAGCTAAATTTTGAAAGCAAGTTATACATCTATCAGCAAATTAATAGACACATAAAATGTGATATTTAGTCACAGTGACATACCACTCTACCACAAAGAGAGATAAATTTGAGTCATTTGTAGGAAAATGACTATATCTTGAGACCATAATGTTAAGTGAAATTAATCATACATAGGAGTTTAAATATCATATGGTTTCTGGTATATAAGAAACTCAAAGTGACAGCAGGGACCATCTCTGAGGCCTGCAGACACTGGGTGTTTTCTCACAGCATCCTGCAGTCATCTGGGAATGGTCAGTGAGGCCCAAGGGACAGGAAGTCTGCACCCAGCAACACACCCATAACTGGGAACAAACTCTGAGTCCCACGGGGACCAGGAGTCTGCACCCAGTGATACACAGTCATCTGGGAAACCACAATGAGGCCCACAGGAACCTGAAAGCTGCACCCAGTGACCCCCACACAGCCAGGAAACAGGTGAGGTTCATAGGAATAGGAAGCTGCATGCAGTGCACTGTCCAGACCCAGGGACCATCTCTGAAACCCTAAGGAGCCAGGAGTCTAGGTCCAGAGACCTACAGCCTTCAGCAACCCTCAGTGAGGTACACTGTTGGAAAGGATACCAGCAACAGAAAGCAACTAGGAATTGACATCCAGCTGATCTAGAGGAAAATGCCAAAATAAAATAACATAATGCAATCTCAAACTTCCAGTCCATCCAGATCTAGTACAGGAGACAGAGACATGGGTGAAATAAGAAAGCAAACACCTGAAATTTCAGAAATGATAGCAGTGAAAGGAAACAAACAACTCCAGGAAGCCATAAAGGAAATCAGATCAAAAATAATCTCTCAGGTAAAAGTAGAATGATAGACATAATGAAAGAATTTTGTGAGTATATCCAAAGAAGACATACATTTAAAAAAATAAAGGGGCATAGGAAAATGATAGAAACCTTGAGTGAATACAAGAAACAATTAGAATACATGAAACATGTTCAAGGAGATATGCAGGAAATCAAAAATTCCATTGAAAGCTGGCAAAATCACATAAATGAAATTGAAGACAGACTCTCAATCCTTGAAGACAGGATTGCAGCTAGTGATCATGAAAGAAAATTTCTCTTAAAAATAATGAGGAATCAGAAAATAATTTAATAGGTGCAAAATGATGCAAAGAGAAAAAACATAAACTGATAGGTGTCAAGGAAAAAGGAGACAACACAAATGATGTAAAAAGACTATTTGCAGAAGTAACAGCAGAAAATTTCCCAAACATGGGAAAGAAAAGAACCTCACATACAGATAAGTGAGGCAAATAGAACTACCCTTAGTCACAATCAAAATAAATCTACACTTAGGCATATAAGAATCAAGATCCCATAAAAAAACAACTCCATCAGGCTATGGAGGAAATCAAATTAGAAGTACTCTCCCATGTAAAGGTAGAAATAACAACCTTAGTAAAGGAGTTGTTGAATGCAGCTAAAGAAGAACTAGAGAAAAAAGTACAGGAGCATGGGAAACTGATTGAAACCTTGAATGAACAATATAGAAAACAAGCAGAATTCATGAAACAAACTCAAAGAGACACGCAAGAAACAAAAAATTCTATTAAAAGTGTGCAAAACTGCATAAAGGAAACTGAGATTAGGGATAGAATTTTGGACCTTGAGGACAGGATCACAATTAGTGATCAGAAAAGGATAGAACTTTTAAAAATAACAAAGCAGCATGAAATGATAATCCAGAAGATTCATGATGATGCCAAGAGCAAATATAAGATTAATGGGGATTAGCAAAGATACAGGAGTCCATGCAAACAACATACATAAAGTATTTACAGAAATAATAGCAGAAAATTTCCCAAACATGGGGAAAGAATCTGATATGAAGATAAGTGAGGCATATAGATCACTAAATAGTCACAATCAACATAAATATACACCCAGAAACATAATAATTAACATCTCAAACATACAGTATAAAAACAGAATACTAAAAGCTATTAGAGAAAAGACACAACTCACCTATCAAGGAAAGCCCATTAGATTCACGGCAGACTATTCAGCACAAACTCTCTAATCGAGAAGAGCTTGGAGTAAGGTATTTCAAGCCCTGAAAGAAAACAACTTTCAACCCAGACTGATGTACCCAGCAAAACTTTCATTCAAATTTAATGGAGAAACAAGATACTTCCATGACAAAGAACAACTGAAGAAATTCATGTCCACCAAACCAACCCTAGAAAGAGTACTGAAAGACATACTACACAGAAATAAAAACAACCACAATCTCCAAAACAACAACAGAAAGAAACCACCAGGTAGGATAAGCATTTAAATAAGCAGAAAAGCAGAAAGCTAACAACTGGAACATAACATGGCAAAGTCAAGCCAGTACATATTAGTGATATCCATAAATATAAATGGTCTCAGTTCACCTATAAAAAGAAATAGATTGACAGAATGGATCAAGAAACAGGATCCCACAATATACTGTATACAAGAAACACATCTGACCCAAAAGGAAATTCATAGATTAAAAGTCAAGGGAAGGAAAACAGTATTTCATGCAACAGGAACCCATAAAAAAGCAGGGATAGCTATTCTATTTGCAGACAATGTAAACTTCAAACCTAAAATGATTAAAAGAGATAAAGAAGATCTCTACATACTTGTTAATGGAAAATTAAAGAGAAAGAACTAACAATTATAAATATACATGCACCAAGCACAGGAGCACCCAACTATATAAGACAGATACTAATGGACATGAAAAATCCAATACACAAGAACACAATTATAACAGGGGATCTTAACAGCCCATTGTCACAAAGAAATAGATCAACTAGACAAAAAGTCAGCAAAGAAATAATGGAATGGAATCATACCTGTGAGCAATTGGACTTAGTAGATGTTTACAGAGTGTTCCACCCACCCACAGCAGAATACACATTCTTCTCAGCTACACATGGGACATTCTCCAAAATAGACCATATGTTATCCCATAAAACATTCTTAAGTAAATGCAAAGGTATTGAAGTCATCCCATGCATAATATCTGACCATAGTGCACTCAAATTGGAAATTAATGGCAAAAGAAATGGCAAAACCTGCATAAATACAAGAAAATTAAATAACAACCTTTTGAACAACCAGAAGGCTACAGATGAAATTAAAGAAGAAATAAAGCAAAACCTACAATTCAATGAAAATATTGAAATAACATACTGTAATCTGTGGGATGCAATGAAAGTGGTCTTAAGAGGGAAATATATAGCAATAAATTGTCATATCAAGAAAACACAACAAGCACAAATAAACAACCTAGTGCTCCATCTCAAGCATCTAGAAAAAGAAGAGCAAGCTAAACCCCAAGCTCATAGAGGAGAGGAAAATGTAAAGATTAGAGCAGAAATCAATGCAATTTAAAAAAACAATACAAAGAATTAATGAATTGAAAAGTTGGCTTTTTGAGAGTAAACAAAATTGACAAACTCCTGGCTAGCCTTATTAAGAAAAAGAAAGAAAAAACCGAAATTCACACAATAAGAACTGAAAAGGGAGAAATTACTACAGATTCCATGGAAATTCAAAAGATCATGAATACCTACTTTGAAAATCTCTACTCACATAGAGTGGGAAGCACAGAGGAAATGGACAGATTTCTAGAAACATATGAACTACCAAAGCTCAACCAAGAAGATATAGCAATTTTGAATAACCCAATATCAGCTATTGAAATTGAAAATGTAATTTAAAAACTTACGAACAAAAAAAAGCCCAGGTCCTGATGGATTCACAGCTGAATTCTACAAGAAATTTAGAGAAGATTTGATGCCAGTACTCCTTAAACTCTTCACTGAAATTGAGAAGAAAGCAATGCTCCCTCAATCATTCCTGGAGGCAAGTATTAGTCTCATACAA
>PVLA01006980.1:0-41868 GCA_004027455.1 Hydrochoerus hydrochaeris
CTCCCCCCAGAGCCCGGCAGCACCCTCCCCCCAGTGCCCGGCAGCACCCTCCCCCCGGGCCCAGCAACTCAGATGTGTGTGCAGGAATGAGGGGCTCGTCTTTACTGTTTCATCAGTGGCCACGTTTTCCAGAAACACTGGACTCCACTGAGAATGGTCAAAGTGGCCTCTTCTGGGGAATCAAGGTGCAAATCATCTGGCTCAGTTACCCCGGAGCCACCACCTGGGTAGGACAACTGGCCCCTGCTTCCCGGCTTCCCACTTCCTCTGGAGCACATGACCCCTACTGACGGTCACCCCTTAAAGCCAGCATCTGCTGAAAAGTCCATGCTTATGCTGCCTCCCGGCAGTGTCCCAACCCTGAACGCTAAGGGTGCCGGAGCACCCGCACACATGGGCGGCCTTTAAGACTGCTTCAGTCCATGACTTGTATGCTAAAAGCCACCGAGAATAGGCTGCCAGTTCTTCGTGATCCATGGCCCTTCAACTCAGGTCATACTTCCTGAAAATCCCAGCTTTATCCTTCTCCAACACCAAAACTAAGGCGATAACCACTCTATGATTTTCAGCCACTATAGAGTAAAACTTAAACATTAACAATGCAAATGACTAGGCATCTGATGATTCCTTTGTTGAGTAAAGCTGGCTTATGTGCCTTTTTAGGAGAAGCAAAAGTAGACTGGCATGGGCCCTCCTAAGTGAGGGGAGCAGTCGATATTCTCACACCGCCTCTCACGACCTCAGGCTTGGCAGGCAGGCGCTGCACCACCGAGCTAAATCCCCAGCCCCTCACACTGGCCTTTTTAAGAGTGATTAGCTACCACCACCTGGACCAACAGAACTCAAGATGAAAATATTTATTCTTGTACCAAAAATATCCTATTAAAAATCACCCAAAACCACCCAAAAAGAAAGAAGGAAAGGAGGGAGGATGGGAGGGAGGGAGGGAGAGAGAGAGAGAGAGAGAGAGAGAGAGAGAGAATGAATTTACAGTCCAGTGTGGGCTTCTTCACAACCTTGCTTCCTGTTATACCCAGGGTAGATGTTAGGTCTTTGCATGCTTAACTCACCTGTCAATTTCAGCTATGGAGGAAAGAAACTTTGTGCATCACCTGCAAACTCAACAATGCAAGAATTATGAAACAAGGCTGGATGTGGTGGCACACACCTGTAATCCCAGCACTCAGGAGGCTGGGACAGGCGAATCACTGCAAGCTCAAGGCAAGCCTGGGCTACAAAGTGAGTTTATGGCCAACCTGAACTGCACAGTGAAATCCTATCTCAAAAAGACCAAAAAAAAAAAAAATTATGAAACAGCTGAACTCAACATAGGAATAATTTCTGTTCTTAAAAATAAACATGTATGAAAACGTAATTAGAAAAAAGAGCCTCCACCTTATAACACTAATGCTACTACCGTTTCCCTTCCCTGGCAATGTAAGCTGCATGATGTTCTGACTAGCTGCATGTCTTCCTCCATTTCAATACAGACCACGGGTTCCTGATAAGTAAGGACTGCCATAAGTTTTTGGAATAAAGTCCTACAATTTTTTGAGAAACCTATTTTTGCCTAGCACTGTTGCACTCTATGTACTTAACCAGATGTCCCCTTAGCTGATTCGGTGGCTCACCCTCCAGACACTGTAAGGCGCCTTTCCGCCGGCCCCTCCCAACCCTGGCTCTCCCCAGTCTTCAGCTCCTATCCTCAGTGCAGCCAAGCTGGACTGCTGGCATCCATCCACCTGAAGTAAGTGGTGAAGATATGCAGCCTGGAGTTGCCTAAGCTTGACAAATTCATACTGTGGCTTAGATCTGAGCATCCACAGGTCTCGTGTGTCTAGCAGCCGGGCTTTGGAAGGCGACTGATCATGGGGGCATTGTGCTCCTCAGTGGAAGAGTCCACTGATCAGTGCAGAACTGAATGGACTATTTGGAGGAAGAGCCTGGGTGGAGCTGGGTCACTGAGGGTGTGACCAGGAAGGGTATATTCTAGTCCCTGGCTCCTCCTTTCCTCTACTTCTCTACCCTCTTACCATGTCCTTCCCTCCTTGGAACCATGGACTAGACCACAGAAAGAACTCTCTGGAACCATGAGCCAAAACAAAGCTCACAGTTAAGTGTGGCTCAACACACTCCTTGATTCTCAAAGTACAAAACAGCTACCAGAGCCAAGAAAAATAGGGAAACTTAAGTCAAATTTCTTATTATTTCAAAAGCCAGACACTTCCTGTGAGTGGGCACCATGCATGGGCCAGGGAAGACAGCCAGAGGCCAGCCCCTTCCTGTTAGAACCATTCACGGGCCTCAGGGAGGAGAACAAGAAGCCAGCCCCTTCCCATGAGTCAGTGCCATGTGTGGGCCATGGGGAGGACAACCAGATGCCAGCCCCTCCCAGGGCAGAGGCTGAGAGATAGGAAGAGCCAAGATTCGCCATCCCCCAAGACAAACACAGGCTGAGATGATGGCTATTGAAGTAAAATACAGCCTAATGCTTGTAGCGTTGAGTGTCTCACTGACTCTGCAGGCCTAAAGCTGTAGTCTGATCATCTATTCAGAGGATAACAATATGCAATGTGGCATCTATGGGTGAGTCTCCTTCTGAAGGTGGCAGCCATTGTTAATTCCCTATCATCTTGTTTTGAAGTCCTGTGTCATTTTCATTGTTTTGTTTGGTTTGGTTTGATTGTTTTGTCTTGTTTCTACTTGTTATATCTGATGGCATGAGTAGCTATTTCAAAGATAACAAGATATATTATGGTAGCTATTTTGGATTTACTGTTATCTTGCTTTGAAGTCCTGTGTTGCGTTCATTGTTTTGTTTTTACTGGTTCTATTCTGTTCAGTTTTGTTTCATTTCCTATGTCTGATGGTCTGGACAGCCATTTTGAAGACCACAATAGGCATTATGGTCACCACTATTGATTTCCTATTATCTGTCTTGAAACCCTGTATCACACTGTTATGTTTTGATTGGTTTTATTCTCTTTAAAATAAAAAATTTTTTTAAATTCTTGTTATTTCTTATTTATATCCTAGAATGGAGATAACTGTGAATCTGACAAAAGAACATGTCTAATTTGAATAGGAAAATTAGAGAATGCTTAAAAACACACTGACCAAAAATTAAATTCACTAGTTAAATCACTACTCTTCTTTTGTCAATAGCAAAGAAAAAATTAATTCTGTAAAGATACCAAAACACTGTTTGAACTTGAGTTTTAAAAATGCAATATTTTCAATTTCTACATTCCACAGTAAAAATTTTTTTTCATTTGTAACATATTGCAGACCACTGGATGCCCAGTACCAAATATATATATATATATATTTCACACTGTCTTTATATATATCATATTGCAGACCAAATAAGATTCAAATTCACAATGACCTACGACTAAACTCCAGTAGGTTTGCAGGTTCCTACAGAAACCATTAAAAGTTTGTTTAACAGAAAAAAAGAGCATATATTTTGAGAACATTCCATATTTAAAATAACATCATTTATTAAATGCCTGTTGTAAGCCTCATGCTTTACACATCTCATCTCATGTCACCTTCCTAGTAGCACAATAAATTTCTAATTCCCTCTTAAAGGTGAGAAACTGAGGCTCAAAAAACTCAATTTGGCCGATTACAAGCTGGAAAATGGTAGAAAGGGTTTGACTCCAGTTGCAAACTTTTCCCACTTTATCTTACAGCCCATATTAATTAGTAGTGGATACTGCTTTAGCAATATTAAAAATGACCTTCACAAATACATAAGAGACAGAAGTAGAAAACCATTTGCCAGAGGTAAGGTAGGAAGGCAGATAAGAGGAGTTATTTAAAGATTCAATTTGGAATGACTAAAAAAGGTGGAGTTATGTAACAGGAACAGAGGTTCTGTTCGAAATGATAACATTCCACACCAGAGATGTACAGTGGGGTTGGCTGAAAGACAATGTGAAGGTACTGAGTGTCACTAAACTACACACTTTTTAAAAGTGGTCACGACGAGCCAGGTGTGGTGGTGCACACTTAGAGTCCCAGCACCCTGGAGACTGAGGTAGGAGGATCACAAGTTCAAGTCCAGCCTGGGCAACTTGGAGACTTAGCAAGACCCTGTCTCAAAATAAAAAGAGCTGGGGATGCAGCTCAGTAAAAAGGCCCTGTATTCCATCCCCAGTACGCTTAAAAAAAAGTTAAAACAATAAATTTTATGTTATTTATATTTTATCACAATTTTCAAATGACTTTCAGTGTCATCCATTTAGCTGTTTTCCTGCAAATTTCATAATTTTAATTTAAAATTTAGAAGACCTTAAAATCAGTTATATCATTACCATTGTAAGAAATTTCAAGAACATTTGAAGCTACAGACTGAAATAATGATAAACATTTTAAATAAAAAATTTATCCTTGTACCTGATACTTTTCATGCCATTCACTAAAATCTCATTAGATTCTTTCAATGACTCTTTTCTCCCAATAAAAAATGCACATTATAGAATAAACTGAAGTAATCTATTTATTCCTAGAGTCTACTATCAGTATGTTTGATTAATTAGTAAATAAATCCCTGCCATCTTTCTAAATGAAAGGTTAATTTTCTTAATCAAAGGGTTTCTTCTGATACCCCCACCCAGTGCTGGGAATTGAACCCAAGGTCCTGGTGATGAGCGACATTCCCCACCTCCCACCCTTTATTTTTTATTTTGTGACAGTGTTTCCATGTCACTAAGTTATTCAGCCTGGGCTAGAACTTCAGTCCTCCTGCCTCAGCCTCCTTACAGGGCTGGGTTTTCAGGCATGCATCACCATGACCGGCTACTTCTCTGCTCTTGACTCTTCCAGATTGGTAGTACAGAGTGCTCCTACAAGGAAAGCTTCCCCTAGAGCAGAAAACATGGGAAGATCTTTTTATAAATCAAAGTCACTGCAACCATTCTCAAGATTATATTTTAAATTAAGGGAAGAGGTGATGTTTTTATCTTACATTTGAGACATCCCAGTTTCAAGGATTTGCTGTGACTTAGATTTCATGCATTTACGTTTATAAATGAATGAACGCAGGTCATGAATTACTGTAAGAGCTCATACGTTACAACCGTCTAATATTAACACAGTGAAGTCAAAAGGGAAGCACTGTAACTCCTGGGGGAGACACGGCTCCCAAACCCGCGAAGAGTAGCGGTGACGGGTGGCTGTAGCAGGCAGACAGGTCGGGGCTGGCAGGGCCCAAGTCAGTGTCTACAAAGCCCGCGCCTGCCCAGACGCAGGGCACAGGTGAAGCGATCCAGTCTTAACAAGAACATTAAAAGAGAATCACTATTAATTACACAGCAAACAAAAACAACTGAACAAACACCACTTAAACGGCAAAAAATCTACATGTCCTTCAAAAATTTCCAAGCCAAAAATATCAAATTTTAGCAAAGGAAAAAAAAAATCTCTGTATTAACTAAGCTAATTCCCTAAAGTAAAAAATGCCTTTTGATGATTTTAATGATACAAACATTTAAAATGGTATAGTATAAAATAGCATGAGATACTGGGATGACTTTGACCAAGCGCAAGCACCTGTGTGCAAAGGCAGTTAGGTGCGGGTGCCTGAGGACCAGTCCCAGGCTCGGGTTCCAGCTCTGGTGTCACTAACACCAGGTGATCAAGATGTTCTTTATTTGATCCTGGAAGAACTTCAGGGGAATATTCGGTTCCATGAGAGAAACCTGTTCCTTCACTGTTACGTCTATTCTACCTGACTACTGACAGCTAAGGTCACCAGATCCAACAAAATTCGAACTTCAGACAAACCGTAACATCTGCACAGGCCATATTTACACTAAAAACTGATGGACTGCTTATCGAAAACACATGTGTGAGTGCTGAGTTCTTACTGGCCCCTGTGCTTGATTCTTTTATTTGGTAAGCATACAGTAACACTCACATCATAAGTCCTGCTTTGTGCTATATGACACAGGGAAAGGACCATAATGGGCTTAATAGGATTCTTAACTTTTGAAAGAAAGTGGCAACCATTTATGGAATTGTTTCAGGACAGTTAAAGACACTCTCTTTCCATTTGTTCTTGATGCGCTTCTTAAGGGGACATAAAAGCTGTCAGTATCTGCTTTTACCCAATAGGCAGTGAGCAGAATAACTGACTATGGAATTATGTATATGATTATGAACTGATCAGGGCAACAATTTTCTCCCATACAAGTACACTCTACAGGGCTACGTGGATGCTTTTGTAAAGCAACACTTGATTTTGTAAAGCTACATGTTTTTAATAGAGTTGATCTAACTTTCCAAATTAGCATTACTGAATGTTTTTTCAAAATCCATGCTTTTGATTTTTACGTTATAATTATCCAAGAATAAAAATTTTTTAAAGTCTATGTGAGGTAACAATTCTACTTAGTCAAATACACTGAATTATCAAAAATTAAAATTCTGAATCCAATTTAAAACCACCAAGAAAATAAATAAACTTCTCTGTGCTTTTCTACTGTCAGTAAAACCTAAGGTTTGAACTCCAAGTGATGTGGATCACTCAAACATCTCAACAATGTGAGGAAGCCCTCTGGGCAGCATTAATACCACTCCAAAGAGGAACCTGAGTGAAATACTGGTTCTTTTCTCAAGATGTATTTACTCCAAACTAATGAAAATATATCTGTGAACCCAAATTATAATGATATAAAATTCAATTTTATCTCCTTCCTTGTAAAAGACACATTTGCAAGAGTAGATTTTTTTAGCCACGTAAAGATAAAGATCAGAAAGCTAAAACAGAAAACAGCCACACTGTCTATGACTCATCATATTCCATTGACTGAAAATCACAATTTAAGGAAATTCTGTGGCCAACTGGACACCGAACAACAGTGCTGTGACCACTGAAGGCAGGCTGGAAAACAATGTAAATCTTGAAAAGTGAATATCTGGTGACTTTTCGAAACTAGATCCTATCTCAGGAAATGATAATTTTAGAGTCTACCAAGTCTTTTTGTGTGTGCCACATTGACTTATTTCTCAAAAGCAACCCAAAAAACTAGTTTTCAAAAGTTCAACAGACTGAATCACTTTTTAAATCCATCATGATACCTAATTAGTTGCCGGCACCTGCACTCCAGGACAGCCTCCTGTCAGCTCTGACTCTCTCTTCCCCAGTTCCTCTCTGTGTAACGCTCCTAAAGGCATCTCTCGCCTCCCAGCGGTGCCACTATCTGAGAAGGACACTGAGAAAAATCAGAATCGTTAGTCCCTGGTGAGCAGCTATGGTCAGGACACTGCTCTCTGGACACAGTGTCACCACACACACTGGAGTGTCACATCTCAGTCCCAGGGTGCTGAGAAGTCATCAGAATTTTAAACCAATGGGCCAGGAGTTCAGCTCAGTGGCACAGCACCTGCCTGGCAAGTGTGAGGTCCTGAGTTCACTTCTGACACCAAAAAAAAAAAAATTCTACACTAGAAAATGGTGCAGTACTCAAGCTGTTATTCTGGAGAATGAGTTAAGAAAAAGAAGTTGGCAGGAAGCAGAAAGATCACTTTCTGCTAAGGTGACAGAGGCCAAGCACAGGAGTAGGCTGCCTGCGGGAAGCAAGGAGAACTACTCAGGAGTAGAACCAAGAGACATGGTGGCAGAGTTGAAGTGACAGGAGGACCAAAGATGGCACCCAGATGGCTGGCGACAGGAACCGGGGTGGGGGTGCTAGAGATGAGACGAAGAACACAGGAGCAGGGGTGATATGGGGACCTGGAAATGCTCAGGGCTCATTTCCAAGGGAAGTCTCTTCTAAAATCACGCCAGAATTGGTTTTCAAGTGGGTGTTATGTTCAGACCCATGCGGCAGTAACGCATCCCAGAGGGGACAGTACTCACCCACTCACGCAGCATCTTCACACGCGTGTTTGGAGCTCAGGCACGCACCTCTGTAAGCGCCTATTTTCCATCGGGGCTTACACTTTTAACATACTGAGTACACCAGAGAATTTCCGTCAACTTTGAATCAACGTACTGCAAAACAGTCTTGTCATAAATACCAGAAGCATCAATGAACGTGTAAGTGAGTGAGGTGGTCATTACAAGCAATTCTGCCGAGAAACATTACTCCATGGAAAAGACTGACTGCAGCTGCCTAACAGGCTGTTAGCAGAGTCCAATTTCAATGGCCTTGGCTTCGTGGCAGAGATATTAAGTACGTGTTTATAGATTTAAGATAAAATATTGATTAACGAGAGACAAGCCCACATTCTCCTCACTGCAGCATATATACGACTTAATGTCAACTCGATTCCCAACATCTGAATCAGAGTCAAACCAGTCGTTACTAAGAAAGTCCTTTAGGCATAATCGCCTGAAGAGCTACGCTGTCTTGGTTCTAGTCACCTCCTGGGTGAGGCACTGGTACTGACAGGCATAGACGCCCAAGATGGTCCAGGCTCCCACGCACGCGCTTAGGGTACCACGGGCCTGGCTTCTTGGGGGAACTGATGGTGATGGGATTAAATATGCCATACCTGCTTGGTTAAGAGAGAGCCACAGCCAGTTAACACTGACACACTGCCTTGAGGCTCGGGGAAGAGCTGCCTAGGAGGAAAGACTGCCCACTGCTCCTGGGTAGGTAAATAAACCTGGCCATAAAAATTAGAGAATTACAAGCCTTGGCCATAGTGGCCAATGGACGGTATTTTTGTAAGAGGAGCTGCCAGGTACATGGGAGGCTTCTCCCTCTCAGGTACGACTTAAAATATACCTAACCATTTCTGCACAGTTACGCTGCATTCCTTACACCACAGCTGCAAGGAAACTCACACAATGGATGTTGTATTTTCATTTTACCAAAGAAACTGAAGCTCAAAAACATTCTCAAGCACAGTTAGTAAGTAGCAAAGGTGAGATTTGGTGTCCTTTTGCCTGTCCAGGTGGTCTCCCAAGATTGAAGTTCCTGTTACAGAACTCGAGCCCAGCCTTGGTGGAGGGCATTAACCCAGGGCAAGCAAGCCATGGGGATGGCAGAGGAGAGCAACCTCTCTTGGGCCAGCTGTGGGGGTGGGAAAGGGAAAGCCAGTGCCCAAAACTTAGTCAGAATAGGCAGTGGTCTAACCCAGCCAGAACTAACAAAAACAACACAGAACCCCGCAGTGGACTTTGGACAGAAGAAAGTCAAGGCTCCAGAGAGAACGCTGCCTACACCTTCCGTAGGAGGACTTACATTTTGAGAACTCCTGGGAACACAGGTCCCTAGACTAAGTTTATTTTGGAATGACAGGGCTGAGTCAGTGTCATGCAGGCCCAGTATATTATTTCCAGTTCTTATTACAACTGTTCAGATTAAATCCAAGATTGGTTTGCATAAAGACTTCGAGTTTCCAATTCTGTCAGGATGCTTTCATAATGGAAGTTGTGTTTAAACCTAAGGTGTGCATATGCGTGTGTGTGTGTGTGGGGGGGGAGAGAGAGAGAGAGAGAGAGAGAGAGAGAAAGAGAGAAATACCACATATTTTAGACCCTCTTCCAGCCACTGACCAGCACCTGGTCCACAAGGACCTGGTGAGCAGCAAACACCTCAGACAACAGACCAGCCTTGGTGAAAAGGTCCGCAGGGAAGAAAGACGGTGCTGAAATGCTCTGAAAAGCTGAGCCAGCATCAGACATGATCTTTTTTAGTAGCTAAGCTTTCATCCATATTTGTGTATATGTCCACAAATTTTACCACAATGTCCATAATTTAGAGGGAGGAAAGGGGTCTGAAGTCTTTAGTTGGAAGAGGCCTTTTGTTCAGTACAAAGCAAAATTCCAGACTGCAGTTGAGTTCGCTGAGATAAATATGGCTCAGCTAAATTAACAAGGAGGCTCTCAGACACTTCTAAGGTTCAAGTGTCCCTTAAGGCTGAGAATGTGACAGGTGAGGGCTATGGGAGCTCTTCTAAACTTTTGATCAACTTAAAGCAAAGAAAGAAATATTATGCACTGTTCATTAAGATGAATGATCAAATCCGAGCACACCACAGTGTAAAATGTACAAGTACCTTAAAATCATTTGCCAATCTAAACAGAATTACCATAAATTCGCATATACTTCAAGCCTTTCCTCTAGAACTTGAGGAAGCTGGAAACCACCTTTGAACAAACCTGACCCTCCAGCAGAAATTGTACAGTCATTTGCCAAGAAGCTGCAGAGAGCATAACAACTACCACTACTGTCGACTGGGTCCAAAACTTTCTTGGAAGGAATGCAAAGCTTTCTTTTTAAATAACAGTAACTATGTACATCAACTCAAATTGTCTGGGCTTTTTTCTTCATAATGTTTTAAGAAATCAAAGAAAATCCATGACAACCAGCTCCTACAGCTGCAGAGACCAGGAATGGATGGAGAGGTTCCCCACCACACTGGAGCACACCATGTTGAAGTCCCTCGTGGGGGTCAGCGTGTGCGTACCACACCGCTCCAGCCCCTTCTTCCTTCCTTCCTCCCCGCTCCCTCCACCTCTCCACCTCCTTTTCATCTGAGAAACATCTATCTCCCTACTTCGCACTATTTTCTTTCATTTTGCTGTTCCTAACTCTGAAAAGTCCTGATATTTCTTCCTTCAAAACAATTCTCACATTTTATCTTTTCTACCTCCAAGTAATAACAATTATCACTTACTTCTACTGTGTGCCAAAAAAGCGCGCTCCAGGAATTCTTCCATTTACTCCTCCCTACAACCCCATGAGGCTGGTTCACCCCAGTGATGAAACACAGGCCCCAAGAGAGCCAGTAACCCCACAGGACCACACAGCTGGGTGGAGAAGCCTCCAACTCCAGGAGTCCAATCCTGGGGTGTTTCCTGGCAGTGTTGTCCCACCTCTCGCATCTAGCACCTAATTCTAGAAACTTCTAGGCATACCCATCTCTAATTTGCCTAATGTTTCTCACAGTGAATAAAGTCTTCCTTAACTATTATTTTAATGATTAATCCTCCATTCCAAAAACAGTACAATGGCCTTGCATTGCTGGTAAACAATCAACCAGCCACATGTCCAGCTCTGCAAGGAACCTGGACAGCACTCAGTAAGCAGCCAGGGTTATTGCCGCAGCAGGCAAGTGGGAAGAGACACCCCCGGGACTCCCTCTGCAGATGCCAAGTGCTGTCACAGGAACTTAAACCAACTCTTTATAGCTCCTGAAGGTAGAAATAGGACTGAGTAGGCAACATGTCCCAGGAGATCTTGATTTGGGTTCAACATATGAAATTTTTCAGACAACAAAAGGAGCCTGAAAATGGAACTGGCTCCTTGAGGAGAGCCAGAGCTCCCTGCAAAGTGGGAGCCAATTCCAGATATCTAACAGCTTCCGATGGTGGCGGAGTTAATGGCAAATGGCCTCCAGAGGTTCTCCTGAGAGGTCACCACTGATTCTTACACATGGCAGGTGACACACATCCTATGTTGTCCTTGCTTAGAGTTTCTTCATAATGTACCAACTGTATACAACTTGCCAATTGCAAGTCAAAGCAAACAGTGCAGTACCTATGTGTATAGGAATAATTCTGAAACAGGACTAAGTAGCCACGTTCTGGTCAAGCGCTCCAACCAGGCCAAGCAATATGAACCCCAAACCATAAAAGTGCAATTTTATGACACAAAACACATTCACTCGTTCCCCCAGTCAACAGTCTGGTCCATGGGCAAGTCTTTTAACATGAACAAACACTTACTGAGGACATGGTCTGCAGATGTGATCCAGGTAGATGCCACATTTTCCAACCTCTGTAGCTGGGCAAGGCCATGCAACCAAAGGACAACTTACAGGTCACTTCCTCAGGAGGATACTATTAGTTCTCCACTTGCTCTTCCTCATTACAAGGGAGAAGAGAGGGAGGTGCAGTTGGTCCAGTGTCACAAAGGAACATCCCACAAAATACTGCTCCCCCCCCCCAAAAAAAAGGACCCGGATCCCTGAACTGCTTTTCAGAGCAAAGCCAACTGCCTGGCTTGGAATAACCTGCCCACGGTCACCTCTATAAAAATCAAGTTTTCTCTCGTGTGAACCACTGGATGCTAGGATCTGTCTGTTAGAGTGATTTAAACTTTTAAAAATTCAATCTTTATAGATATGGAAGTGAATCCCTTCATGTCCAAAGCTCAGAGACTCACATGAAATATTCTCAGCTCAATTTCATCTTTAAGAAAGATTTTTTGAAATGCTAAATTCAGATGTAGATCAAGCTAACAATCTAAAGTAAACAGCACCTTGGTATACTTCCCAAAAGCTGGGACCAGAATAAAACGAAAAGATACAAAAGATCAAGGGGAAAAAAGCACCTGAAGAAAACGACAGTGACGGCCTCTCACGAGTCAAAGCACCACGATCCTTTCAATAATAAGAAAAACAACCTGTCTTAACCATCTACTTGATCTACAAAGTGTGGGAGTCACGTTCAAGTATAAAAAACTAAATAACAAAGTGTAAACTGCTAGTAACACATTGAAAGATTTAAAATAATCAGATAAACACAGCTAAGCTTTATGTCCACCTGAAACCTCAACATAATGTTTCTATACCCTGTATAAAATCAATTTTTTAAAAAAGATCATAAGGTATCAGGCACAGTGAACCACAGTTGGCTTTCTCTGGGGTTTCATGACGTTCAGCACCGCAAAAGCATCCTTTGTGGAATCTTCATTTCGTGTAAATAAAAACCTAAGGTCTGCATCCTACGACTCCAACTTTGGATCTTATCAAATGCCACTTAGCTCCCTACACTCACAGCTGGCCATCTCCAGTGTCCGTGGAGAATGCTGTTTCTCCTTTTCGGCTTTTAAGAAGCTTGGTACAAGGAGAAGCATTCCACAGGCTGGTCTCATTATCCCAAAACCAAATAGCAACGGACTCCCTAGAATGTCAGCTCACGTGGAAATGACAGCTTTTACACAGGCCACTGGGCATTATCGCGTTTTAACATCTGACATCACCAGGCAGGCTGGAAATCACGTTGCAGTGACACTGCACACACAGTGGGCCACAGCAATGACCCCAAAGCTGCGTATAAATACATGTGGGCTTAAGCCATTAAGTTTGTGGGAACATGTTACAGCAGTAATGGAAACTAATGCTTAGGGTTTCTGACTCTTGAAATACAAAGAATTTGAAGAGTGAGAAACCCAAACCTCCAATCCAGAAGTTACATCTCAGACTCTTGGTTGTTTCCTGTGACTTTCAGTTTAAATATATAGGTACCCAAGCTCTACAGAGCCACTGTTTTTATGACAGAACAGTGTAAATTTGAATCATCTTAACTGTTTTCTACCCAGCTCCATTCCAGCCAAACCAATATATTCTGAAATCACTGTTTGTTTGTTTGTTTGTTTGTTTTGGTTTTGGAAACTTAAGATATCAGCATTGAAGGTTTTGTAGGATACAAGAAAAAGGCTAATAAAGCCAGGCCTGAGCCACCCACCCGCAATCCCTGTACTCTGAGGTAGGAAGATCACGAGCTCCCACCCATCTTTGGGCAGCTTACTGATTCCATGAGACTCTGTCTCAAAATTGAAAACATTTTTAAAAGATTTGGGGTATAGCTCAGTGCAACCCCCAGTTCAACCCCCAGTCCAAAAAAAAAAAAGACAGTAAAACTTTGCCTTCCCTCCACCTCACCACACATACTTAATCACTGTGAGACTTGAAGCAAGTTCCCTTACCTGTCAGCACCCTGACTTCCTCATCTACAAGGCAGAAATTATACCAAGAGCTACATGGTGATCAGCTGATACACACCACACAGTGATCAGCTGTTACACACATGGAAAGTGACGTAAGAACTTAACAACATTAGTGTCATGATCATTCGTGGTATAAATGAAAGAAATCTCCACCACCTACCTATGACATCACAAGCAAATTTAATTCTGTTGTTTAATTCTCAGGGATAATCTGATTGATTGAATGGCTCCCAGGGAGAACAGGGGAGCTGGAGACAGAAACACACAGTGAAAGCAAGGGGCAGATTCGGGATGGCCTCTGAGCTCCTGTCCAGCCCCCACTTCACATGACATAGCTGGAGAGCTGGGCATCTCACGTTTTTCACCTAAGAGCCCACCTCGGGTCCTCGCTGCCCCTGCACACTCCAGTTATAACTAATTGCTTGCTCACATGCCTTAACGTGTCCCTTTTGGTCACTAGAAGTGTTTCCGAGCCCTCAAAGACTGAGTCCTGTTCAGGTAAAACTTTAGCCCAGGTGTGGCGCAAGGTCCTCTTTACCTCCTGGCCTCTACCGCAAGCCAGGAGCGCGATGGTGGCAGCTGTGCCAGGGACGGTCTCCCCTCCCCACATCTCTCTATCTCCTCCAGCAAACTTCCCTTTAGGTAGGCTGGGCAAGGGCAGGACAGGCGAAGGCTCCCAGAGAATGGGCCCTTGGGGATGCCGCAGGTCCCCCCATACCCTGAACTGACCTCCAGATCCTGGCTCTCTGCCGGCTGCTTGCTGCCCACAGCACCCCCTCCCCGTACCTTTCTTGCCCGCTTCCTTCGCCAGCCCCTGTCCAGCCTGTTGCCGCACAGTTCCCTCACCCAAGTGGCTTCTCCTCAGCTAGAGCTGAGGCCTGGCCACCTGCACCAGTGAATCCTTTCTCCACACCCACAGTGGCACTGCATGCAGGCTTCTGCTGTCCAGTAACTCAGCATCTTCCAAAGAAGAGGTGAGCACCAAGCCCAGTCCAGGGAGCCTGATGGAGAAGGACTGTCCATGTCCACCACCATTACCCACCCAGTCTCATCCTCAAGAATCATCTCTTGATTCCCTTTTCTTCCAGCCTCGGGAAGGGTTGTGGTTCTTTTTCCCACAAGGAGGGAAGAGGAAGAAGCAGGCTCCACAGAGGAACACACTCCATCCACGGCCAGCTTCTCCCTTCCTGTCCTCCCGAGTTAGCCTGGGGGAGGAGCTGTGCAAGGACAGCACGGAGGCGGACAGGGCAGTGGCTCACAGTCCCCTGATTACAGACACTGCTCAGAGCCTTTTGCTTCCTACTGAGATGATCAATTCCAGCACTTGCATCTGTTTCCACCCCATTTTACCAGCGTCCGTGACAGCCTGTTCATCAGAAACCCGTCTGTAATGACCGTAGGTCATCCCAAAGGTGCCCCCAGGAAGAATGCCCTTAGACTTTCCTAGGAAAACAGCAAAGCAGACGACATTTACGGTTGCTGCCAAGCATCCCCACAGCAGCTCGGCCAGTGGTCCCTCAGCCCTTCGCAGGAATCCCTAGGCTCGGAGAGCTTTGTGTCTACCGATGACTTTCCATAGGTGAAAGGTGCCCTTCATGAAAAGGTTCTCCAGAAGAACCGAACACTAAAACAAATTAATGCCAAAATGTACAACTTCTAGCAGCAGGATGAGCAAGGCAAGAGTCACCTGTTAAGCCACTTAGTCTATGAATCGGGTACTTGACTTTGTTTCCCTCCAGCTCCACTTGAGCACTCCTCCTCCCAGGCAGTGCTGACTTCCTGGGTGCGATGTCTCCCAGGACATGCAGTCAGTCTTCTAATGAACGTGGCTTTGGATAAAAGCCACCATCCCAGCTGTAGAGTGGAAACCTAGGAATCAAAGGTTACCTGTGGTGGAGGCCCCTGACTTCCCACGTGTTTAGCAAACACCACCGCATTTTTCATGAAACTAACTTGACCCCATAACAACCACAGGTGAGAAAAAAAGTTTTTTAAGTTTCAGACATTTGGGAAACACCTTTCTGACCAAAACAAAATCCACTTTAAGAGAATGTAACAGGATACTTTACTGTGCAAATGCTGCCGTGGGAGAGCGGGACCTACAGTCTTTCGTAATTTAACATAACTGCAGAAAGATCGCTTCAATCTGACACATAAGTGCATGGGCTACATACGACTTTAGGGTCACCCTGTACCACCAGGTGAGACCCTGTCTCAAAAAACTGCCTCGAAAAATAAATAAAAAGGAGGAGGAGGAGAAGAAGAAGTAAAAATATATTATCAGGGGTCCCAAACTTCTCAAGGAAAAAATGGAATGCAATAATAATGTAAATTCATCAATATTTTGTGTGAAATTCAAGGAGGAAATACATTCACATGTCCTTGAGAAAATTTCCCAAAATTACCTGCAGAATTACTTCTCTTTTGTTTTTTAGCTGAATTAAATGTGTAAGGTAACAAAAAATCTGCTGTCTCATCTACTAGCTAAGGGTGAAATCAGTACTATTTAAGAGAACATACACACAAAGATTAAAGCAAGCTCTGAAGCCCGTTTACTGGCTCTGCACTCCCTAGCTGAGCATGACCTCGGGCAAGGCATTTATTACTGCCCCATCTGTAAAAACTCAGTAACAACGCCCATTTCATATGGCATTGTGAGGATTAAATGATTTAATACACATGCAGGGCTTAGAGCAATACCACACTCAGAGTATAAACTCCATTACATGTATAAACATTTGATAGTATTACTAAAAATTCCTCAGGAAAACCCCTTTAAAATACTGCTGTGTATTTTCCCATACAGTGGTATGTTTTCTTTATTAAACACAAGAAGAAAGTTTTAATTATTAATAGCATTTCTAAATATATAATACTTCATTATAGTATGGAATCAATCATTCCAAAATATTCTAAAACTGGGCATCACTGAAGATGATGCTGAAGAGGACTTTGCATCTTGTATGTCAGCCTCTAGGGGAAGCCCAGGGCTCTGTTATTACCCACCCCCACTCCACGGGCCCCTCAAATTAGTCCTGGTCAATGATATAGGAACTGCAAGTTCAAAAACAATGGCATGGTATACGGCTCAGCAGCATGGTGCCTGCCTGGCAAGCACGAGGTCCTGAGTTCGATTCCCCGACTGGAACTGCTCTATGGGGTGAAGCTTTCAAAGGAGAAAGAAGAGTGCACGGTCTGGGGTCTCCCACATCTTCCTCAACCCTACACTCAGGCAGACCTGACTGGAAGAGGGACCGGGAACCCTCCGACACACAGGCCCCAGTCCAAGGGAGGCCCCGGCTGACCCTGGCTCTGATGCTTTCTCCTCTGGCCCAAGCAGGCTGCCACTGCACCGCACACCCTCGCCAGCAGTGCTCTCACATGGGTGACAGGGCCTGGGGTCTGGGTTTTGCCCTGTGTTGCCTTGGTTTGAAGTCACTTCAGCCTCAGGGGAAACTGGTCCGGTTCAGCCTTCTAGTTGTACATTATGATCAGGGTCCCAGAGACCTAAAGAATCCCTTGTCCCTTTTTGCCTTTATGTATTGATCGCCTCTGGTGTCTCACAGGGAGGCTGGTGTGAAACTGACCATCTCACTTCTCCCGAGGCCTAGTAGTTTCACAGCCCCATCATTCCTCACCAGGACACTGTGCCATGCAAATAATATAGTCTGTCAGCTTGTACGTACTGCCCGGCTCTGTCTGTGCTTCCCCAGAATACGCATCTTTTAAAAGGCCTTAAGAAAGGTCAGCATTAAAAAATGAACAAAGCAGATATTATCTCTCAAAGGCATTTTGAACTTTTGAATACCAAGTCAAACGGTTAAGGACAAACATTATACGTTTGCCTATAATATCTACGCACTTCCACAAACTTACAAATACACACTGAGAATATAGAGAAACACACTGAGAATATAGAGAAACTAAATACATTTACTCGAAAAGTTCAATTTCATTTCACTTTGCTTTGGATGGGTTGTACTGCTTTCAAAATCGTTCTTCCTGGAGTGATGATAATACAAATAATGGCTCTTTTCCACTTTCCATGTATAACCTACTTCTGTAAAAGTAATGCTAGACATTATAAACAAGGTGAGTTAAAACGGCACTGTTCAAAATAAACTGGATAATCTCTCTCTCCAACATACCCACGTGCCATGTCACAAACAGAACTATACATCAAACCCAGGAGATGGCTCCAGGTCTTTGCCGTACTAGGACTTTGTTGTCATTGATCTTAGCTGAAACACAATATACCAGTCAATACCTAAGACAAGACAGAATGTTGTTGTTACAGAAATTGGCTTTTTGTCCTACTTGTTACTATTAGTTTAGTATAATCATTAATTATAATAGACTCTATTGCATCCTGTTGTAAGACCTGGGATACAGATACAAACTAGACCTGTAATGAGTAAGATTCAACAAAACTACAAATAAACATTTTACATTACTAAAACACTTGTCAGAGTACCAGATTTTGCAGAAGTAAACAGGTTTCATCACCATTAAGTTCACTGATATATGACCTTAGATTTAGATTGAAACTCCAGTCTCCACATTTTAAACCCAATGGTTCATTTGCTGGTACTGAGATACCCAAGGGATCTCTTCCTTGATTCTCTTTGGTCATTTAAAGTTGGATAATTTTTTTAGATGTACAAAGGTATAAATATCTCAGTGTGGGCACTACTCTTGAATGCAGAATAATTTTTTAATTGCTCTATGTATTTTTTGAAGTTCATTTCTTTTTTTGGCTTTTAGTACAAGCTTGTAGTACATAATATTTACATTCATTGTGTGGAGCTGGTACATGTACACGACACATCTTAATTCCTTTTTCACCTTCTTCTTTCCTCCCTCCTGCCCTCTATCTCTTGGTCCCCTTCCTATTTGAAAAAGATCTATCTCTACTTCCTATGATCTATCTTTTATCTTGCTCTTTATTTATATTTTGGGTTGCTGGTATAAGAGAGATCATGTGATCTTCAAGTCTGTCTTAACACTGTGGTCTCAAGGTGCATTTATCTGCCTACAAATGCCTCAAGCTCATCCTTCTTAAAGCACAGCAGATGCCCTTGTGTGCAAATACCACACTTCCTCCATGCGTTCACTTTCATTCACAGTAAAAGCTGAGCAGAAGCGACAGGAGGGCAGGGATGGCATCTCAGTCCACTCCCTGAGCCAGGGCCCCAGCATGACTCGGAAGCAGCTTGTGGCCTGTTTACGCAGCACCAGCAAGGTAAAGTCAGTTGTGTCCTGATGTCTTTCATAATGCCCTGCTGTGCCTGCGGGTTATGCAGCAGTAAATGTTCAACTGACATTTTAAGACTGCAAAATTTAATTGCCTCTTTTCTGCACTGTGAAAGGGTAAAGTCGGGACAGCATCTACTCAATGGTAATCACAATGTGTGTTTAACCTCTTGACGCCTGGTACTGACTTATAGTTCTTAAGCCTCAGTATATTCTCCAAAAAGGAAAACAAAGAGCATAAATTCTAACAGTAGTGACAAACATTAACTACTTGGTACTTACAAGACCTTTCATCAAGTATGACAAACCTTTTTCCCTAGTTCGTTCCTCACTCTCCCAGGAGGTGCTTTATATAAGGAGTCATACCAAAAAGGGCACTGTAATGACAAGCAACCTCTTCTCCGATGAAATGTGACCACACTGCTACAGCAATTCTAGAGCAAGTAAACACGCTCAATGACACCAAAGCTACCTCCTGAAGCCACCCAAAGAGGTTCCTAGCCCTCCACGTGACAAAGCCTGGCATGGCCACTGAGCCACCAAGTTATGTTATCTTGTTTGTTTCTGTAGTTCACCCCGAAGTTTATTTTGCACCTTAATATATAGTTGTCCAATAAAAGTCTGAAAATGCTGGTTAATTCCCAGGTCAATCTATAAAAGCCTGTAGTTTTACAATCACATTTCATTTCTCTGGGAAAAGGCTTCCAGAGCTCCAACTGAAGATCCCGTTTTCTCTCCTATTTCCCCCGACAATAGAACTCATCCCTCATTTTGGGGAATTTGCCTGGGTAACAATCTAAAAGATAATCCAACCCTGCCCAACCCCTACTGCTGTCAAGGACACAGGGGAAGTGGGCCTGGTGTGAACAACAGGTGTGAGTGTTGTCTATTCACACAAGAAGAACCATGAGCGCCGTGAGTCCACACCTGCCAAACTCTGCCCCCTTTTCAAAATCACCACGGGCCTAAGAAAACGCCCAAAGCCAGGAAGGACCGCGATCCCCTTTCTGAGTCACTGAGCTCCAGACACTCCGCACTGGGGAGAGGCAGGGAGAAAGGCCATTTCCCTACAACAGCACTGGGGTCCAAGATTCAGATCCTTCCACCACTCTCACATGTGCTGAGGTTGCTTCTAACCCATCAGCGCTGAAGACTAAACTCCCTGCACCCGAGAGGTAGCTGTGAGCGTGCAGCTCTGGGCACACAAGGCGAGGCACTGAGTCTGACCCCACGCCAGGTCAGCAGCAGTCCTACCTTGGAGGACACGCGGAGGGGAGCCAGCACGCGATGCAGGAAAGCTCCTAGTTCAGAACACAACCCACAGCAGCACCACTTGGTGTGACTTCCAGTCCCCTGGCTCCGAGAATGCTAACATCGCCGTGAGTTAACTGGCACCCAAAGCACATCTTTGAAGCCAAAGCTCCGAAACCCAGAAGAGTGTGACAGGCCACGATGACACAGCAGCGAGTGTGGATGGCACTCGCCCTTCTCACTGCTTTAGACGCCCCTTATTTCCCTCTCCTGTCTTCACCCACACATCCAAGCCCTGGAAGCCGAGGGACAATTTCTACTCTTCCGGGACTATAAAATTCATAGTGCAGTAGAAACAGAAGACAGAAGAAAGCAGAACTCATCAGTCTGTGACGTATACTGAAAGAAACACGACTGCTAGCTTTGAAAACACGGACGTATCTCAGCTCCCAGCCATGAGGAGAAGTCACACTGCTCTCTACCCCACAGCATTTGTGTCACGGCCCTTTTAACCTATTAACCCTATTAACTACAGCTTAAAAATTAAACACTTTTACCAATGTAAAGCTGATATCAAGTACCAGGTAAGTGATCTAATTCCTTAGTTAGAAATAGATTCAAATGCAAAATGGTACCTAAGTGTTAGATGTTCCCTAACTCCTGGCGCACTCTTGTCACTTACACCACGTGTCCAGAAGAAACAAGACAGACTGAACAGAATACTACACTCACCAAAAACCCACAGCATATATTCTTGCCGATTGCTGTTGAAAATAATCACACAGAGAAAAAAAGGATGGATTAAAGAGAACATAGTCTAATTCCTGCATCAAATCTTTTTAACCCTAGGGTATGGCACATGGGAGGAAGAAACACAGTGATGGTAGAAAGACTTTCCAAAGTTGTGTATAGATCTATGCTGTTGTCTTCACCAGCTTGGAAGGAAACTGTTTTCTCAAGCGCACACATTTTCAAATTAAGAAGGGCAAATTTACCAAAACTGTTAATTTTACTAATACACAAGACAGTCTGTTTTCTGGCAGAAAAGAGGAACACATTATTCTGATTTATCTAGTATTGTAGTTAATAGAGAATTAGCATTAAAATTAGAAACAATGCCTAAATTGAACTGAAAAGAATTTATATTTGATGATTCACAACATGTCAGGCTTCCAGGTATGACAACAACAATGACAACCAATTATTACTGCACTGAGCTATTTGGAGGCGTATTTAGCAGTGTTCCACATGAAATGCACTACAGCCTTGTCTGCAGGTCGGGCTTCAGCTCCAAATAGAAAGAACTCTTGGCACAACGTGAAGAACGCATTCTCTGTACATACAGAACACGTAGTACAGACTTCTCCAGTGGGCCGTACCTTTTTTAGCCATTTTCATTGTTGCCATGCAAACAAACAAACCACCAAATGGCAGATTCAAGATGTCAACAGATGACCCCAGAGAGAGCAGATTGGAGCCCACTGGAAGGGACCGCCAGCCTCTGGATACAGGCCCAGCAACTGCTGGTCACCTAGAGCCACCGGCGGGTCCCTGAAGACGGAGTTGCTCCACACAGTGACCCTAGACAAGTCTTTTGGCACCAAAAATATCTGGACCAAATCTGAAGCTATGAGGCCTGTAAAACACCAGTCAGACCTCATGGTACAAATCAGAATCTCTGACAGTACATCAGGAACACGCATAGGGCATATATCGTACATGAACGCGCAGCTTTGGAAAGACGCATAAGAAAATACTAAGAGCTGAGAGGATGGACTACCTAGGTGGGGATGTGGTGTGGCTTGCGACATTTGATTTTTTTAAAATCATATGACTATTTTTTCGACTAAATCTAATTTAAAATAATTCACTTCGTTTTATAGTATCTTTCATCTTATTAAATAGGGAAAAGATGGAGTTAGTACTCTGCTGGCTCCTTTTCTGACACAGAAATTTCAGAACAAAGGAGGCATCATTACCCTGAGAATGTGAATCAACAGCACCCAATCTGAAAGCGCAGACAGTCCTCCTATACTTTAAAGTATCTTGCAGTTTCTGTTTGAGTATCAATATCTTAGAATCTAAAAGTAGACCTGTTTCTTGATTATGTTTTTTTTTAACTTTCAAAACAGTACAATTTTTTTACTTGTAGATTAAAAAAAAAAGTCATTTCCCTTTTATCAAAATTCACACCCAGAACACTACACTCCTTTTCACAGCACCGCAAAGCCGCAACAAAACCAGCTACTCCGAGTTGACTGCAGTGGCCACCCACTCCTTTGTTAAGGTAGCTCTCGGGTCGGGTTCTAAGTTTCCAGCGTCTGTGTCGAAAGCCGGTGGTGCCAGATGCGCGCCGGGCGCCGGGAGGTTGGGACACGGACGAGCCCTGCGCCCCGGCCGCACGGCTCAGCCTGCCGAGCGCTGAGGGTATCAGCCCACAGGAGTCCCTTAAACTGGACAGTCCGTCCTTCCCTGTCACCTGGGGGCCACTCTGTAACGTTGATACCACCTGCATTTATGCTAAGAAGCCAAAAGCCACAGCGAGGGTCCTCAGCCCAAACTCTCCCAAAGTCGTGACCCCAAAAGATGAAATCTCTAGCAGAGGAAAGCTGGCCCCGAGTGGAAGGCTGACAGAGGGGGCCGAGGTTCACGCGTTCCCTGCCTGAAGGGCGCATTCCCGGGCGCGGGGACCCGGACCGGGCGCGGCTGGCGCCGACCCCCGACAAGTTCTGCGCCCCGGACCGCGGGCGGCTCAGGGTCACCGCAGAGCACGGGCGCTTGTCCTCCGCGGCCCGGATCGCAGCGTCGCGGCGCAACTTTTCCCCCGCGGCTGGGAAAGTCATTCCTGCGCCCAGCCGCCCGAGGCCGGGAGCCACCGCCCCGCCCGGCCCCGCCGGTCCCGCCCGATCCCCGCGCTCGCCCACCTTGATGATGCTGCTCCGCCGCGGAGTCGCGCGCGCCGCCTCCAGCAGGGCCTCACCGTCCCCGGGGCCGCCCCCGGGCGCCGCCGCCCCGCGCCCGCGCTCCCGTGTGCCCTCGTCCCCGGCGGCCGCGGCCCCCTCGGCCATGGCTCGGGGCTCTGGCCGCACTGCACCCCGCACCGACTCAGCGCCCCGCCGCCGTCGCGACTTCGGGGGGCACGGACATCCTCGCGGGGGCGCGGTCTGGCACGGGTGCGCGCGGGCGGGGTGCGCGGGTCGATCCACGAGAGGCGCGCGGTGACAGCCGGGCCGGCCGCCCGGGGACCAGCCCGGCGCAGGGAGGGGGAGAGAGGGGGAGGAGACAGGCGGCGGGAGGCGGGGGAGGGGCCGGGAGGGGAGGGCGGAGGGGGAGGGCCGCGGTGGGGGCGCGCGTGCGTCCTTGGCGCCGGGTGCGCACGCCGGGAAGTTCACATGGGCACCAGCAGCCCGGAGATGCAACCCGCCCGTGCTCTGCAGAACAAAGCAGTTTGCAGGAAAGCGGGTGCTGAGCTTGGTGTCAGCACGTTCCCGGCGCTGGTGACCGAGCGGAGCTTGGCACCGCCTGGGGTCCCTGCGGGCTGTCCTGCCGGTCCGCAGAGGCACGCGGGGGTTTACCCGGACCCTGGAGTTGCACAATTAGCTTCAAGGTCTACAAAAGGATTCTCCCTTCTCTCGACAAGGCGAGGGAAGATGGCAGGGGAAGGGACCTGGGGGAACGGAGGCCGGGGGAAAATGAAACTGCGCGGCCTAAATCCCGCCGGAGATGCCGCTAACAAAGACAGATCGGAGGGGAGTGAGCCGAAGCAGGGCGACATTCCTGCTGGACAGGCCTCGAGCTTCTTTCTTTAGATTACGTGTTTACTCAAGGGAGCGAGCTTCGGGGGGTACTTTAAGTCGCCCAAACCGACCACGGAACCCGCCAGTGCCAAGGAGGGCAGACAATGGCTCGGGGGGCAGGAAACGAGTCTATACTAAACCCTTCCTGCAGCGCTAAATTGCCTGTGGCTGATAGTTTAGTAATTTAAGATTTTGCTTCTTCCTAGTCTGACCAAGGACACCAGAAAGTCTTCCGCCTTTTAGACCCAGAATTTTGTGAGAATCTCAGAGTTTTCGAAATGCACTGGGGATTTAGAGATCATCGAAAGTGACCTTTTTATTTAGCCGATGAGATAAAGGCCCAGGGAGCCCTGTCTACCAGTCAGCGCCGGAGCTGAGCTGGAATCGGCCACGCGGCTCCTCCCTAATCTCCTATTTTATCTGGCTTCTCCTAGAGCTGGGCGGGCCCCGAGAAGACTCTGGGTTTGACATTTACTGACTTCTGGGGAAGACAGAGACTGCCTGAGTTTACCTTTTCTTTAAGTATAAACGCAGCCCAGAAATGAATGAACTGTAGATTAGCAGCGACCTCGGGTTTTAAAACCAACACCGCCCTCTAGTGAGATTCTGGGAACTGCATCCGTAACAGCAAACGTTTTCCTCCTCCGCGCGTAAAAAGGACAAGGAAGGCAAATTTCAGGCCAACCACCAGACTACAGGAAGGAAGGAAGAGGAAATAATATATATGTGTGTGTGTGTGTGTGTGCATGTATATACGCAGGGTGCAGTGAATTCTCATGCTTTTTATACAGGAAATATTTGTCATTCTAGCCTCACAAACAACTTATTTCAGGCTGTTCTTTGATACTAAACTATCACTGCATCGGACTTTCGTCTTTTACAGTTATTGTCACTGCTTTGTTTTTATTACTCTACTAAAAACCCCACTCCTGGGTTTTCCTCTAAGAAATGGTAATCTGCAGCCGATTGTTGTGCTCTACGCTATTCACAGTACGTGCCAGGATTTCCTATCCTCCAGGTTTGTGTGTCGTTTTGGCATCTTAGTTTTTAAATAATTAACATTTAGCATCACCTCATAACATTTACGATCAGTAATCTTCAAACAAGGAGAGATTAGTGAGTACAGCATACAGTTAGGGTGTCTAACTGGACTTTTTACCTCCTCCCTGCCTCTGCGGCCTGTTTCTCATCTCTCGGTGAGAACACACACGCACACTTCTCCAAATCCCTCATGCTGTGTGTCTGTGTATACACGTTGTTGTGTACTTCACTCTGCTTTGAGAAAATAGTTGGGCTTTGATCTAGAAAGCCTCCTGTTCCTGGATCTTCTAGCAGATCTGCAGAAGGCTTCCCCAACACTCATATCTGCTATTTCAAAACATTTTTTTTGAAAAAGCCTTTCCTGTGCACCTGTGCCTGGCCAGGGAGGAATTCGGCTCTGTGGCCCTGCTTCAAAGACCGAGAGAAACAACAGGCTTGGTTAAACTAGCAGTCGTGACCTCACGACTACCCCTCCCTTAACTGTCACTGTCATGCACAGCTCTGCCTCCTGTCCTCTCATGCAATGTCCCTGCAGAGAGTCTCTGGGTCTGCAGATTGAAGCTGGGAGTGCGCAGAGGTGGAGGAGGCGGTAGATGAAGAGAGGAGAGAGCTGGCAATGCAAATGTCACCAACTCCGAGAGGCTTTCTCCGACCAAAATTTCAAGTCTCTCCTTTAACACCCCACACATAGAATGTCGTTATTCTGCTGTCTTTTCTTACAGGACTTTAATGCCATGAATGAACTGTCCTGTCTGTGGAAATGTTTACTAAATATTCTGCCACAGTGACTCCCTATCTCTGCCTCATTGAGATGCAGGGGTAATTTTCATGTGCAGAAAGACCATGTCAATGATGTCCACTGATGCATCTTCCAGAACCAGGCCTGGCGCAGCACAGGTGCCCTGTAATATCTGTGGAAAGGACCTCACTAATCTTCCAGCTAGATGCAACTGTCACTCTGATAAAGAAAAACCGTCTATCACTTCCCACGCAGTAAAACTCATCCTCACACACCCTACAATTCCATTCCAGAGCAGAAACCAAATGGGGTCCAGCAAGCAGCCACAAAACTACCAAGGCACTTCCAAATCAGAAATGACTAGAAATCTGGAAATAGACTAACAGACCATGGGTAGAATCCTAGCAAGTTCTAGCGAATTGAAAGCACCCAGCCCAAAATAAATGGATGTCAATGTGGCCCGTCCAGTTTAAGAAGTCACCCAGAATCCTAGGCTAAAGAAAACTCCAGTTAGCCAGGCTTGGTGGCATACTCTTGTAATCCCAGCACTTGGGAGGCTGAGGCAATAGGGTTATCGAAAGTTTGAGGACAGCCTGGGCTACAAAGTGAGGCCAAGGTAGCCTGAACCACACAGCAAGTTGTCTTTTAGACCCAGAATTTTGTGAGACTCTCAGAGTTTTCGAAATGCAGTCTCAAAACAAAAATAAAAAAAAAAAGAAGAAGAAGAAAGAAAAGAAAAAGAAATGAAACTCCATTTCATTTCAAAAAGAACAGGAAGACTTTCCAAATACTATCACAGCAGGGAAGAAGAGTCATTTCCAGTCCCCTGTGAAGTATTCTGGCCCCACCCCCTCCATTTTGCAGGTAAAGAAACCAAAGATCAAAAGTTTCAAGTAGCTGCTCAAAGTTAGAGCCAGCTAAGAAGGGACAGACCCCTTCGAGCCCAGAGGGTAACTTGAAAGCCTGTCACATGAAGTTCACAGCAGACCATGCCTAGCACAGCTGTCCTGGAGATGGCAAGTCACCTCCTCAGCCTCGGACCCTCGCATCAGCCACCAGAACCTCCGCGCTTAGTGTCCATTTAGTCCGCTGCAGCGTGACCTGGCATGTCCCCAGGGGGCCCGGCATTCACGGCTTAGTCGGTCCTCAGCCTGACTCTCCTAGGACCTGTGCAGCCTCCGAGGTAGCCACCGAGGGGCCGAGCCCTCCCAGGAACTGTGGGACTCTGGCACCTCACTCTGCCACTGCCACACAAGCAGTCCCTCCACTTACTCCCACCGCAGCGTGGGCCACAGCCCTGACCCACCGAACCAGGCAGACAGAGGCCAGACCTCCAAACCAGGCAGCCATGGCGAACCTTTTCTCTTTATCAGTTGATTTGTCTCAGGTTTTGTTTTACAGGAATGGGAAGCCAACTAACACAGTACCCATGTCATCAGAGTGGACTGTGTGCCTGGGGAAACGGTCATGCTCTCCTCCGCCTCCATGTGAGAAAGATCTTTTGGTATCAGGGACCGTTTCTTCTGATGAGTTCAAGGATGTGCTGAATGTGCAAGATAAACACGCCTTCCTCAGCTGAGTCACATGTATTTTATACTGAGTAATAACCCTATCTAATACACATTATAACTATTCAACTTGCTATTTCAAAGAAACAGAATTCGTAGGGTAATTTGTAGTGTAAATACTATAGTAGAGTATATACTTACAAAGCCAAAAAAGCTAAGCAAAACTTAAACATGCTCTATTAAAATTCAAAGCTTTTTCTTGAAAACGATAGTCCTTATCTTCTCATTAAAATCAAGTACAAAATTTTGGTAACTAAAATATCAGGGATTAAAATATAAAAGTCAACTAACCTTACTTTGAAGTACAAGGAAATGCCAGTCCCTGGTAAGGGTTGTGTGGAAATGAGAAGAGATACATTGTAATAGGTACAGATTCCAAGTTGAATCAGTCTTGAAGGGTCCAAGGAGGGATGAGTTTAAAGTATTTCATCACAGCCAACGTTCTTCACGGTCTGACAACCCTGCTTGTTTCCAACAGAGGAAAGAGGTCCAAACCCTCCATGTGGACACAGCAGGAATCTCTTCCTGGAGAGGTCAGGAGCCCCATGGGCAGTCTGGGCACCGCACACGTCTTTTGAAACTAGACCGTGGCTGCCAGCACACATTCTGCACAGCAACCCGCCCTGAAGTGGCTCTTGCTGCTGGAACCTATGTCGTGGTTATGCATCCCACTGAGGCAGGAGCCACAGAGCCCCTCTGGAAAGTGCCCCTGACATGGGTGCCTCAGGCCCCTGGGAGACTTGGTTCTCTATCTGACTTGACAACTGGGATCTTTTCCAGGTATAAAGCTCTGATAGAAAGCTTTTCCAATCCACCATGTATCTGACTTGATGCTCTCAAATACACAGTGGGTCGGTCGCCTGCTCACATCAGTACCTGTCACAAACCCACCTGCATCTGCTTCATCTGTACGCTGGGTCTCCTCCAACCAGTGACAACCACACGACGTTTATTCAGGCCTTTCAGCACCCTGGGACCCTTGGAAGGAACCTCATCATGTCTGTTATGAAAATACTCCTTTCTTTATTCACCTGTCTTGGTATTCCTTGCAGCATATTTCTCTGCAAAGTACACACCTCTAAAGTTCTGGGAGAAGGAAACAGTATAATCCTTAAATAAACATGAAATCGTAATGCATTTTTAAATGCGAATATAAAACAAGAATGAAGTGTAGCTTCTTTGCGAGCCCTTTTCTGCTCCACATTTTCAGGCACATAGCACCTTTTCTAACCACAGTGTGAGTTCCTCTGCTTCACAAAATGAGGAACTGTAAACACGAGTCCTTTCTGTGAAAGTCCCCTCTGCAGTCAGATGTCTGGTGAACACGGGATGGCCAGCGGCCCTCTGCCACTCACCCTGCTAAGAATCCTCAAGTTCCCACCCTGACTGAGTCATCCAGGTTACCATGGATACAACCGCCTCTACCCTTAGTCCCTGGTGAGGACAGCTGTTGCACCACACTTGGGACTTTTGTCATTCTCTGTTCTCTATAAATTGTACTTGGTGAAACAGTTTAGGTAGTTTTTGAAAGATTAAAAACAAGCACATTACAGGAAACATCTGAAACATTAGGTAGCAGCGAGACACAGAAATTTCACCCAGTGAAATGGGATAAGCACCAGAAGCATTATGTGATACTACATTTAATAAAAGCAGCACGGCTTTCCTTCAGATTTTCCCCTACCCAAAATAGGACTTTAACAGCTAAATCAAGAGCTGCAAGTAAAACTTACTTGAGAGATTCTTTGAAGAGTCCATACTTAAACTCTGGGCAAAATACATAAAACACTATTCAGTTTAGATTATTATTTCTAAAGGTAGGAATAGGCTTTCTGGTTTTTGATGATCACTACATATCTCAACACCTTGCAGTGACTTTTAGACTTTAGAAAAAATATGATTACAATATAATTCACTTCAGTTTTTCATAAACAAATAAATGGTTTTAGTTTCTTTTCTGAAAATATAAAAAGATGGTCTGTGATCTGTGATTGAAAGTCAAGAGTCTCTTATCCCAACACCCAGTCAATGAGAAAAATAGCATTATTTATCAAAAATAGCATACACACTATATTTTCTTTCATTGCTCTTCTGAATTCTCTGACACACCTATTATGAACACTCACTAGTGTGATCCCATGGAAACCTGTAATCAATACTCTCCAATAAGCAAGATGTTCACACTAGGGCAGGGGTTCGCCCCTGCCCCACCCTAGCATCCTGGATTCACATGTCTGCTTCCCGCTGGCAACAGGCTTGGCCATGTGACCTGCTGTGAACAATGAGCTCATCAAGAGGCAGCAAAAACTTAGTCATGATTTCATTTTTTATGCCATGAGATGCATTACTCCCCAGATGGGTGCTGAACCCCAAGTGGAGTGGCACAGAACACGGCTGAAGCCAGTCCATAGTGGCCAGGACAGGAGCAAGAGAGAGACCTGTCTTCTAAGTCCCTTGGTGGCCTCGCATGTCCGGGCTTCTCCTGAATGACACAGGTCGATGCTGATGTTGAATACACGCTCAGTATTCCTGACAGCCAGGTCCCTCCCACAGCCATGCTAGGGGCGCACTGCAACTCACAGGTAAACAGAAATGGTCCCAGCATCCACTAGAACAGTAAAGAAATAAAACTTTTAAACATCCAATAACACTGCAGGAAGTTATTTCCTTTTCTGTGACTTATTTTTCTCATTTATATCTTTGCTGCAAGCTACATTAAGCCCCTGAGAGCACCTTTCTTACTAGGTTGAAAAATCACAGTGTCAACGTGATCCTATACATGGCCTGCATGGATCTTTCCTCCTCCACTGGACTGCAGCTCCGCCACCCCTTGCACCGTGACTCAAGTTAGCATTCATGTATGCAGTGTTTTGTCATATTTTTATTCACAAAAAAAGGAAGTCAATTTTATACATTCTCTTTCAAATCTTGATTTTTCTCACTCAAAAATAGCTAGCAAAATCCTGCTGACTCATCTGTAATTTTTGCTACCAATTTGTTCTTTTAAATACATGCACAATACTGCACGGAGTAGATGCATTACATTCATTCAGGAAGTTCCTATTTTGCATATTCATTTTCAGCATTTCAACAGTGCTAACAAAGTTGTAATAATCATTTATGTACACATTTTTATGACCCAGTGGTCTTAGTCTTATCAGATTCCCAAGAGTAAGAACTGTGGAGTCTAATAGTACATGTATTTTAACTTTAATAGATAATGTTAAATAGCTTTCCCAGAGAGCTACAACACTCCACATTTCATCTTAATGGGCACTGCAGTTCTTATTACCTTCTGCCAGTATTTTTTTTTTGTTTATTGGTACATATGTACAGTACATAGCGTTTCCATTCCTTGTGGGGAGTTGGTACGTGTGTGTAACACATCTTAATTCCTTTTTTACCCCCTTTCTCCTCCCTCCTTCCCTCTCCCTCCTCTTCCCACTTGAGAAATACAGTGGAAAAAATATTAGAAAACACATTTATATTGATTCACATGGACTAAGAAGCACGTCGAGTTTCGCCCATGCACAATGTCCTATGCAGGTTCTGCTGGTACCCTCACCTGGTCAGTATGCATAGGCGAAAGGGGTATTCTGCAGGGACACTAGATCAGCAGACCACGAGGAAGCTGGCAGCTCCAACTCACCATAAGGCCACTAAAATGAACCCCAAAACTATATCACATAGTTTCAACTAAAATAACCCAAAATGGGTGAATGGCTTAAATATCATTGGAAAACAGCATGAATCAAAGACAACTGTAATGAATGTTTAGACGACAGCAGAGCTGACCTTCCTGCTGCTCACGCTGTCCTCAGCACGCCTTGACAGCAGTGATGGAGCAGATGGCAACAGCCCCTAAGGCGACGTCCTGATGCATGGATGAGCACACATTTCCAGATGAATACTGCTTCCTTCAGACAGTGGTAGATAATATTATAAGCCATCACTGTTAACAAGATATTTTAAAATAATGTTTGTTTCATGTTCTTAAAACTCTCTCTCTTGCTTTTTGTTTTGTTTATTTGAGACAGGGTCTCTATGCAGTTCAGGCTGGCCTTAAACTCGCCCTAGTGACCTTTCTGCCTCAGCCTCCTGACTGCTGGGATTTCAGGAGTGCACCACTATGGCTGGCTTTAAAACTCTTGGGTTCAGGTTTTATAACATGTACAGATACTGGTAGAGAGAAGCGTGTATATAATAGACAAATATAAAGTATGCATATCCTCAAACTCCAGAAAGAACGTGTGAGCAAACTGTGGAAACTGCCACAAAAGAGCCAGGTCTCCAAGTTCTGCCCACATGTTATCACGCCAAGCAGGGGAGGCCTGTGCACTGCTCACAACCAGGTGACGGGGATAGCACAGAGGAACTTAACGGTGAAGAAAAAGGACCGTGGGAAAGAACGCGCTAGGAGAAGCCTAGCTGATTAATCAGGAGCACGGTAAGCACTGAGGAAGAGAAACAGACCCGTCCCTGGGGAACCTGCAGCACGCCCACAGCCAGGGTGGGAGCAGGACTCAGTCTTCACAGGGACCCTGACAAGTCCCACCTGGCAGCTCCACCGTGCCCGCTCTCTAAGGGGAGGGCAAGCTAAAGGCACGCCAGAGGTGGGACTGCATAACCTAACGAGTTCATAAATAACCCGAATGAGAAAGATGAATAGATAAAAATTACTCAGGCCAAGGTAATACATCCACCCAGCCAACAACCAAAGACACAACCAAAGAAAAGTAACTGAGTGCCACAGGAAGTCTAGACAAGTCAGGGTTTCTGTGATATGTTTGTACTGTAAGCAAAGGCAGCAAATTGACTAATCAAATTGTATGATTTTTTCAAGATTTATTTTTACATTATTTGACCATATATATATATATATATATATATATATATATATATATATATGGCATTCGTTTTTCTTCTTTTCTTTGTAGTACTAAAAACTGAATCCAAAGCTTTTGCACTGAGCTATATTTCAGCCCTTTTTCTTCCTTTAGACAGGGTGCGGCTACCTTACCAAGTTGCGCTGGCTGCCCCTGAACCTTCAGCCTTCCTTCCTCAGCCCCTCGTGGTACTGGAATTATAGACACATATCACCATGCCTGACTTTATCTGACTTTATTATTTTTATTTTATACTGTTAAAAACATTTAACATGAGATCTATCCCACTGGCAATTTTTTTAAGTCTTCAATATACTATTGTTGGCAATAGGTAAGTTTGTACCATTCTCATGGGAAAATAGATTTCAGGAAGAAAAAAAAATTAATGCCCACTGGCTGAATATACATGCACTCTCTCATCTGCTCCTACTGCAGCCTCCTGTATGAGCTACTAGCATCCTCCCAGGGTGGGGAAAACAGGCCACGCTGCTCCCTCATACACACAGAGCAGACACAGAACCCAGGCTCCCTGACGCTCACCTCCTAACCCAGCCAAGATCATCCACAGGCGATTGCCAGGGATGGCTCTGAATTTTAGGCTCTTCTAAAAATTGTAGTGTTTCAAGGAGAGTTGATCTTAAATGAATATTGATATATAAATCAAAAATAAATACAAATCAAATATAAAAGTCCTAATTCTCCCTATTAAAAGCAAAAGAAGAGCCAATGTGGTAGTACATATGTGTAATCCCAACACTTGCCCTCGGGAGGATGAGGCAATATCGTGAGTTTGTGGCCAGTGTGGGTCTAGAGTGAGTTCCAGGCTAGCCTTACTGTCAAAAAAGGAAGGAAGGAAGGAAGGAAGGAAGGAAGGAAGGAAGGAAGGAAGGAAGGAAGGAAGGAAGGAAGGAAGGGGAAGGGAAGGGAAGGGAAGGGAAGGGAAGGGAAGGGAAGGGAAGGGAAGGGAAGGGAAGGGAAGGGAAGGGAAAAGAAAAGATGCTTCTCCTCACACTCTCTCTACTTCCACTATTTCTCAGTCTTTTCCAAAGTTAGGGCCCTCTTAATACCTTAACGAGGGCCAATCAGCTTCTTGCTGGTCTCACAACTCTAAGCATCCTCTGAAGAACCTGGGAGCCCACATCAAAGAAGACAGCTATCCTGTTGCCTCCTTGTTTCAGTGGCCAGGCCAGAGACTAACTGTGGTGGGCACTTTGCAAAATACCTTCTGTCAGAAAGACATAAGAAGTTGGCTTTTCCTCTGGACACAGCCAATCACCCAAGGCATTGGCTTTCTCTTTCCTGTCAAAGCATGAGGCCAAAGCAACCCCATTGTGGGTTTAAATCCATCCCCACACCCCATTACTATCCTGAGCTCCAACAAACAGTGACTATGTATTTTTTTTCCAAAGCACAGCCAGTTCTAAGATAAGAACCAAGGACTTTTCATTTCAAACCCCACACCCCCCTCTCTAATTTACTCAGCAATCACCAACCCTCCTTAACTCCACTCCAGTTACTCAACAGTGATAAATTGTAAGCCTTCAGATTTACCCAATGAGTTCAAAGATCAGCTGCTTCTTCTGAGTTACAGATAAAAGGGGCAACTCCTCCTTTGTCCCGTGTGCCTACTGCCTCATGCTTGCACCCTTCTGCAGAAGCAAAATGTCTAAGTGCTTTATCATCTACACTGACACTTTGAGTCTGGGAGCTGATTCCCAACAGGCAGGCGGCCACTCCCTCCCTGGCAAAGTCAGGTGCCGGGCGTGCAATGCAGTGGCCACCAGCTGCTTGCCTATATCAGGGGACGAGAGTTCTGTTTTTTGCAATCTCTGACAGATTCCCTGTGAGCCACGTCCCATGCTAGGTCAAATCTTCCTCAGTTATAAAACTTTTTCCTGTCTCTACTACCTTTGTGGTTTTCTGGGTTGGGAGAAGATTTTGGCTTTTAATCATACTTCTCCAACAAGTGCCAATGTAGGTAACCGACAGAGGACAAGCTCATGGAAACGTGTTTTCCAGGCTTCAGTCATCACATATGATGTGCCATCTGGGCTTCAGTGCCATAGTCTTAGGTTACCAGATCTACATTCCTGGTATTCAAACCCTGTAACCTCTAAGGTACTCTTTCTAAAGAAAAAAAATAGTCTAAATCATTCCTGGAGTGATTCCATTTCTATCACATTTTCCTTGAACCAAAAGCAAGCATAGTAACCTGCTTAACCCACTGTGGAGGAAAAATCATTTGATGGTTACAAACTCACTTCTGCTTATCCTTGAGGATGTCACCCAGATCCCGCCTTCAGTACTGAGCCAGAAGCTGGAGTGCTGGCTGCTCTCAACTAAGTTCCCTTCCAGAAACTGCCATCAGGGACAGCACCATCCAGTCCAAGGTCCTCCTTCCAAAGAGCAGTCAGAACCCAGGTGCTGCAGATGATGACCCAGAGGAATGGCGAGAGAGTTAGGGATGGCAGAACTGCTGGCCCCAGGAGCCAAGCCCGAAGGGCCATCTCAGGATTGCTAAGGCCTCACTGCAGGCACAGTTCAACTTCCACTGGTCCTGTTTCCCTCATTCCTCTCAGGTGCTGTTCCTGAGCTTGCCTACGAAGACAAAACAAAATCCCCCTGCAGATAAACCTGTCTGTTTCCTAAGGAGCCTAATCTGTGGCACTCTGACAAAAAAACTTTGGGAATGCCAAGCAGTTACTGATGTCTGAGAGTGTGGTGAGCATGAACCGCTATCTCCCAATACCATTTAATGGAACAGGAGTCCTAGGTAGGCAGGCCTGCTACTGGCCCGCACAGTGCCTCTATCCAATTAAAGAACAGCGTCCCTGCTGAAGGACAGAGCTCTAGGACGTTGTCATTCTGTGAGGAGAGCAGCAAAGACAGATGTCAGCCTACTCGCTCCTTTGACCAAACACCCTTGTGCATTTCTAATCTGCACAAGGGCACATGATGGCCTGGCTCCCATACAGAAGTCCAGAGTGTATCAACTGCCACTGCCCAAGAACAATGGAGCTGCTGGAATACAGTGGTCAAATGTTTATACACAAGCATTACAAATGCTGGGAACAGAAAGAGCCTAAGGACAGAAAACACGACCAAGATGCCTAAGGGTATGAGAAATAGGAACTAAAAAGTATCGTAATATCTCTAAAAATACCTCATGCATCATGACCAAGGAAAGGGGTTAAAAACCATTAAAATTGGGGGTCAAGAAGTGAGAATCTTTAAGATAAAGGTGAAAGCTGAGCACACCTCACAGGACTGAGTCTCAGATGAAAAGCACATTCTGGGTCACTCTCTTGATGAAGTTTTGTTGTTATAGATCTTATATTTTATTTGGAGTAGTTTTATGTGCTCTTAAGGAAATATCTGACCATTGACATTTCAAAAAATTCTACATGTAATATATTCCCAAATATAAAGGTCGTCTCCTAAAAATCAAATGAAAATATGTATGTAATTATTCAAACCACGCTTGTGTGAATGAATAAAGAATCAGTATGGTATCGTTTCCCTAGTGTGAGAAGCCAAAGGAGTAAAAAAATGTGAAAAAAAAGAAAAAATCAGTAAGATTTAACATACAAAAGTCAGTAGTTTCTACAAACTAACAATAAACTATCAAAAAAGATTAAGAAAACAAATTTCATTTATAACAGAAAACAAAACACTTACGAGTAAATTTATCCAAAGATAGTGAAAATTATAGAACATTGATGAAAGAAAATTAGATGACCATAGCAATATATGTGCACCCATGTTTATAGCAGCACAATTTGTAATGCTAAATCTTGGAAACAACCTAAATGCCCATCAACTACGAATGAATAAAAAAAATGTGCTATTTTTATACAATGGAGTATTACTCGGCTATAAAGAAGGATAAACTTGAGGGTTTTATAGGTAAATGAATGCAACTTGAGACCATACTCATAAGTGAAACAAATCAGACTCACATGTGTAAATATCATATTGTCTCCCTAATGTAAAAAAATGAAAGAGCAAATAAGATCCAAAATGTGGGATAGATATGGTGCAAGGGAAAGGGAAAGAAACTGCTCAAAAGGAAAGAAAAGCTGGGATAGGGGAAAGGAGAAAATAAGGAAGAAGATTATGTGTGTATATATTCATATAACTATACTACTAATCTCTTAGTTCATCAAAAAGAAGTTTGTGCTTTCATTGTTAGATTGATCATTTTTTTCATGCCTATCTCTTGTAATCTGAACAACTAATTTGAAGACCACAACATGCACTATATTAACCAGTGTTAATCTCCTATTATTTTTTGAGTTTATATCATTGTTTTTATTTTTAAAAAATTAAATAGAAATGAATGGAATGATATCCTGTGTTTATGGTTTAGAATATTGTTAAAATATCCATACCGCCCAAAACAATCTACATGTTCAAGTGTAACATTTATCAAAATACCACAGAAATTATATAGAGAAACAGAAAAAGAATCCTGAAATTCATATGGGTCATACCAAAAACCAAATAGCCAAAGCAATCTTGAGCAAAAAGCACAGACCTGGAGTTACGCTTCTCTGGTTTAAAAATGTATTAAAACTCTGCAATCAAAACAGCATGGTATTGGTATAAAAGCAGACACATGGACCACTGGAACAGAACAGAAAGCCCAAATACAAATGTGCACAGTCTATAGTCAGCTGATTTTTCAACAAAGGTGCAAAGAACAGTCTTTTCAATAAATGGCTTCAGGAAAAGAGAAGAATGCAATTGATTTTTATTGGGACCATAATCCAAAATCAACTAAAAATGGATTAAGGCCTGAAACTATAAATCTACTTAAAGAAAACAGAAGGGGAGCTGGGTATGATGGTATCTGTGCATGTAATCCTAGTCACTTGGAAGGCTGAGGCAGGAGGATCATAAGTTTGAAACCAGCCTAACAAGTTACTGAGACCCTATTTCAAAATGAAAAAAAGGGGGGTCTGGAGGTATAGTTCAGCATTAGTGTGCTTGCTAGCAACCACAAAAACCCGGGTTCAGTCTCCAGGACCAGAAGGAAAAAAGGAAAGAAAACATAGGAGAAACTTTCATAACACTAATCTAGTCAATAATTTATTGGATATAACTCCAAAAGCACAGGAGACAAATACAGAAGTAGATAAAAGGGATCGCGTTAAACAAAGTCAAATTCATAGAAACAGAGGGAACAGTAGCTACTAGAGCCTAGGCAGACGGTTGGCCAAAGGGGAGATGTTAGGCAAACGTCACAAAACTTTAGTGAGATGGGGAAAGAAGTTTTAGTGACCCACTGTATATCATATTAACTACAGCTCATAATGAAGTATTTTACATTTTAAAATTTCTAGAAGTACATTTTAAATGTTTACACCACCAAAAAAAGTAAGCAAAGAGATGGATATGTTAATTAGTTTGATTTAATGATACCAGGATACACACATATATCAAAACTTCACATCAAGCTGGGTACAGTGGCACATACCTGTAATCCCAGCACTCGAGAGGCTGAGGCAGGAGGATCATTGCAAGTTTGAGACCAGCCTGGACCACATAGTGAGCTCAAGGCCAGCCTGAACTATATGGCTGAGTCATGGATAAACCATGTCTCAAAAAGACCAAAAAAAAAAAAAAACCTTCACATTCTACTCCACAAATATGTAAAATTATTGTCAGTAAAAAAGCTGAGCAAAAGAGCTTGTAGACTAACCAGTGGACTCTACTTTATTCTACCTCTATGAACGGCATCTCCAGTATCTCAAAGCCAGGCTTCCAATGGTCCTGACCCACCCTCCCAGCACCGCCCACGCTCTGCAGCCCAGCCCGCACTGTCTCTCAGGCCCTTCCCAGCACCTTCTTCTCGTCCTGCCACCTTTCTGGCGGCAACACATGACATTTTATTTGAGCTGTTTTCTTCTAATTCAATGGTTTCCAGTCTCTGTCCCTCAAAACCTCTTCTCTAATCTGCGAATATTCTCCTAAATTTAGTTCTGATTATGTAATGTCCTGGTTCAATGCTCTTCAATGACTTCTAATTTGCAAAGGCTTCCAGAATAAATTCTAACTTGTGTGGCCATGGCGTAAACAACACTGGAGAGTGGATGGTGCAGGGGCAATAGACTCAAATAGAATTTTTTCTTTTTCTTTTTGCTGATACTCATGCCCTTGGGCATGCTAGGCAAGTGCTCTACCACGAAGCTACTTCCCAGCCATATATCTAAGTTTTGAAAATTACATCCAAAGTAGCAATGTGTCGAGTCACTTTTACCTCTTTAAGGGTATCATGGATCTTCTGCTTGCACTGCATTTAGTATAAGCATATCTAGGTATAAACATTCTTTGGTCGTTCAATACAAGAGAAAGACAAAAGGAGAGAAAAGAGAGAGAGAGAGAGAAGAAAAGCAAAGCCTTTATTGCCAGTACAGGAGGGCTACCAAAGAGACACAAGTACCCTTTGAGGGAGACAAAGAAAACTGTGTGCTTTTATTTGGTTTTGACAGGGGGGTGGAGACATCTGATTGGGGAATGTTGGCCCACCCCCAAAAATGGGAGGTTCCACTTTAGGGTTTGCAAGAACACAGAAATCAGTGCTGAAGGGAGGCCCTGTCCAGTGCCTTGGTGACTGGGAAGAGTGCACATGGGAAAAACCTGTCATGTACTATCTTGGGTAATCTTTTCTCACTCTATATTTAAAATGCCTTAGGGCTGGGGTCATAGCTCAGTTGCATAAGCACCCACCTGGCAAGCATGAGATCATGAGTTCAATCCCCAATACCAAATAAATAAATTAGTAAATTAAATTAAATGCCTTAAAAGCGAAAGTTTAATACTCATCTTTGTCTCCCATACTCCATTCCACGACACACTGTACATAACAAGAACTCTATAAATGTTTATTAAATTGGATTGAATTATACTTTTTTATGTGATCTACCCAAGTGCTGACATAAAAAACTCTTTTTGATGTAAGAATTCTATCTCCTTGGCACCTGCCATAGGCCTTGGAGTACAGTTGCTGTTCCCAGAATTGTGTTAATGTGTGTTAGACTCAAAGAATTCCTACTGTGGTGAATAATTATTTTTAATTAAGACTTTTATACTGTAGAGATGCATGTGTCTCAATTTTATTGCAGCACACTACTCGTAACAGCAAAGTCACATAATTAGCCTATTTATGAATGGGGAAAGAAAATGTGGAATAAAAACACAATGGAATATACTTGGTCATTAAAAAATGAATAAAATGATGTCATTTACAGGAAAATGGACGGAACTGGAGGTTATCCTGTTAAGTGAAGTAAGCCAGATTCAAGTGCCGTATGTTTTCTCTCACACGTGGAATGCAGTGGGGGAAAAACAAAGGTGACACGAAAGTAAATAGAAGGGGAGCTATTAGAGAAAAAAGTGTTCCAGGAAAGGGAAAGGAAGACAGGATAATCAATGGTAGATACAATTAATGTTCGTATATATGGGTATGAAAATGTCACCCATTATTATGTATAATTAGTATGCTAATTAAAAGTAAATTTTTTAGTCGTTTTTTTTTAAAATATCTTGGGCAAAAGATAATAATAACATGTACTCAAATCCATCATTACTGTTGGGGAAAAAATGTTCAAAGATTGTTTTTCCTGCTTGTGTTTTGCAAGGCTGAGGATGGAGCCCTGGGCTTTGAGCCTGATAAGCAAGTGCTTTACCACTGAGCCGTATTCTCAACTCCAAGAAGGTCGCTTTTCACTGCGCTCTAGAATACGAGTTTTAAGTTGAACGGGTTTCTATTTTATTTCCACACAAACTAAACCTTAAGAAAATGAGTTGAAAATGTTTATCAACTTCACAATGCTTCAGTTAATATAAACAAAAATGATTTCTATTTTTGGCAAAGGATATGAGTAGCTAGTCTTCGAATGGATTAAAATTACTGTGGTCACTCTGCTTAATTTTTTAACCCACTTTGAAAGTAAAATTATACAGAGTCAAACTATAATATACAGTTGAAAAGTTGCCACTAATACAGCTTTTAACAGGTGCTGACTCTTTTAAAATGGGGATCTATTAAGTAGGTCAAGGACTTGGGTTAGAGACGCCCAAAGGTTAAATTTCCTAGCGCTTCAGACCTTGACCAAATTCTCTCCAAACTTCTGCATTCATGACTGTGACGTAATAGAATTTATCTGAGGGCTGTTAAGAGAATGAAATGCTCATAAATCCCTGTGCTTGGAAGGAATGGTAGCTGGAGCGATAACCATCTTAATATACAAGGGGTGATCAACATAGGTGGTGAAATACTTAAATTTAAGAAAATTTACTACAGGAAGAGACACATTGCCAAGAACGATGGGATGTGTTCAAAGTGAGAGGAAGTCTTTTCAGTATAAGACAGATTATGATAATGTGTCTTTTACAGTAGCAAACATTTTAAATTTAAATATTCGCTATTTCTTGTTCATCCCTCATGGATCAAACGCGCACAGCAACCTCTGTCAAATAAAAACACCATCCTCATCCACCTCCCTCGCCAGGTCTGGTGAGACTCCTGGCTCCTCCCCCAAGTCAAGCCCACCCCAAAAGGGGACCGTTTTCCAGGACTCAGGCGGCCCCACGGGCAGCACGACCAGAGCCTCACAAAAGAGCACTGCAGAGCTGCGGCCGGAAGCGCCAAGGGCCAAGGGACCAGAGCGCGGCCGCGGCAAGCGGGGTGGGGGGGGGCCTCTGGAGGAGGCTGGAGGCGATGGCTTTCGGGCTGCAAACCGTTTTCAGATTTCAACCTGCTCACTTCCGGCTGCCACCTCGTGTGTCCTCCGTGGTCCTTCTCTGCAGGATGACTGCACTGTCACACACCGCAAAAAAGCGCGCTTTGCAGGGCTTCCCTGCAACAAAGACACCGTCGCGGAGGTGTGAAGCGCAAGCCCCGCCCCGCAGGCCCCCCGCCCACCGCTGGCCCCGCCCCCCTGTACGGGGCTGACAAAGGTCGCCGGCAGGGGGCACGTCCCTTGGCGTCCTCGTGGCGTCTGGGTGACGGCGCAGCGTGACCCCGCCTTCCGCGAGGGAGATGGAGGTGGTGAGTTGGCTGAGACCCCGCGCCCCCCAGGGAAGGAAGAGCGAGACTGGGAGGACGAGGCGGGCTGGGGCGGAACGAAACGGTTTCGGGGACCTGTGGTAACACTTTGGGGGCTGTCAGCAAGGACGAGCTGGCCGGGCGGCCCAGGGGCGTCACACGTAAGTGTCTTCCCGCCGAAACTGGCCTGGTCTTCCCAACGCTGGTTCCCATAGGCCAGGAGGGGTCCCGGCCAGCCAGACCCAGCCACGAGGAGCGGCGGGCACTAGGAGCATAGGGTCCGCAGCTCAGCGCGACTGGCGCCTGAGAGACCCTGGGGATGCCAGCCCCGGGCGCAGTCTGCCTTCGGGCCTACGGGGCAGAGGGCCGGGCCCCCAGTGTGAGGGGCGCAGCCAATCAGCGCGCGCCGCGTGAGCGCACCTGGCCGCAGGCGCGAGGGCCTCGGTCGCGTGCCGCCACGCCCATCTCCGCTCTCGGCCGGCAACCAATCGGCGCACGCCCGACGGCGCACGTGGCCGCGGCTCCCGAGGCCGGCGGCGGGTCGCAGCCGTTGAGGTTCCCGCCCCCGCTGAGGCGGGCTCGCC